>CAMZMU010000010.1:12516754-12657536 GCA_947311845.1 Poa pratensis
CAGCGGCGGTGCTGAGAGCGCTCCATGGTGGTGCTACGACGGCACGACGGTGGAAGAATTTGGAAGGAAAATTTTGCTACCATACTTTTTTCGGTTTCCATTATTGGAAGGAAATTTTTGCTACCATTATTGGAAGTGCAATTTTGCTACAATTGTATCTTCTGCATTACAGGAGAAGAATTTTGCTACCACCGGCTATTTATTTTGCATTATAAGAATAGAAATTTGCTATCACCGATGCTTAGTTTTGCATCACAGACGGGAGAAATTTTATATACGTGGTGCAAATGTTTGGAAGTTTTGTAGCAAGAGCTTTCCTTTTTTTTAATGCAAATGTCTGTATTTTTTGCGCCATGCGTTCTGTAAATTTGCATTCAAGAAGATTTTTTTGTTTACAATTTTTCTGCTGTTTTGAATTTTAAATCTCATAGGAGAACCTTGTCGGAAGAACTTTTGCTACGATGCTGCAATATAACAATTTTTTTGCTATTATTGTTATGTGTTTTTGCTACAATAGGATAAATATTTGCTACGATGTTTCCAGCGAGGTCTCCGTCGATGTCTCCGGCGAAATCGATTTTGCTACAATAGCAATTTTTTGCTACGGGATCTCCCGAGGTCTCCGGTGAGGTCCGGCGAGTCCGGTGAGGTATCTGGCGAAATCTGTCTTTTCTTTTCTGTTTTCTGGCGAAACCGTTTTTTGCTACATAGGGAGCAAAAGCGGGCGATTATTTGCTACACGGTAGCAAAAGCGGGGTTGGTGGGGGTAGCGCGGGATCTGACGGCTCCTATCGATCCGATCCAACGGCTGGCGACCCGGGGATCGCAGGGAAAGATCCCCGGGAGACGCCTAGTGGTTCCCCATTGAAATTCTAGGCGACGTGCTTCATACTTCAGACATACTTTACGAAAAAGGATCGGGCTGAAGTATTTGAGTTTTATAATACCACGAGAGTAATTCTTAATTTCTAGTATGTCTTGGGCCTTCCGACGCTTCCTGTACACATCTAAACCTTTTCTAATTAATGAAAATTGGAAAAACTTTTGCCCTGTTTAAAAGAAATGATGCGTTGTGAGCAGTAGGCAGCTGGCCCTGGCAGCACGGGAGCCAAGAGCTGCACTTGTGATCTCGGGTGACGCATGCATGAGGCGGGAACGAGGTAAAAACGAGAAACAGAATGCATGGTCGTCATCAAAAGAAGTGTTGCTTTACTCATTTTTCTGGTGGTAAACGTCCGTTGGCAAAAGGCCTATTTCATGTTGACTTTGAGTCTCCTGCTAGCTCGCCTCCTCTCGTGGTTTCACATTCTATGAAAGAGCTACGACAGACGACAGTATACACCACACGGAGACGGAAAGCTCCCACTCATCTGTGATTGGTTCGGTAGTCTGTGAGGTGACTTGAACTTTAGTCGTCGAAAGACTTGGCTGCTGAGTAAGACACTCTCATGTGTGATTAGTTCCTCTGCAGTTTCGTGGTAATCGGAGTCGTCGCATACTTACCTGGTTGCTCACTTTCAGTTACCCATCAGCGATTTTAGTCCTTCTGTAGTGTTGAACGCGGTGGTCGGAGTCATCGAAGACTACAAGCCCGAATGTGAGAGATTCGTCTCCGGCGTGGTTGCCTACTTTGATGTCGTTTTGTGATCTCCTGACTGGATCTATCAAGGAAGAAGAGGGTCGCCTTAGCGGTATTGCCTCGAGAAGATTGTGACAGACGGTTTCATGTCGATCTTATCCTCCAGGCAAAGAATGTTTTTGTGGCTGACATTTAACTGTTGTGTAGCGAAGTCACAAGACTTCTGCTATCCGCAAACATCATTTTCGTTTGTTTACCTGTCGGATTTCGTCGTCGCGTAGACGTGACACATGCCCCACAATTGTTGGAACACTGTATGCAAGCTGATTGTAACTGGAAAATAAATTTAGTTGCGACTGGAAAATTCTTAGCTGGACCATCACTTGCAACCGAAGAAAAACTCAATTGCAACCCGATTTGCAACTGTAAAATTTTCAATTGCAGTCTGACTTGCAACTAGAAAAAACTCAGTTGCAACCCGACTTACAACTGAGAAAATGTGAGTTGCAACCCTACTTGGAATTGGAAAATATCTTATTTGCAATCGATACAAGGGGCACATAGACAATTCTCGTAAGTGCATCGCTAAAACCGAAGCCGATGGACGTACAAAACAAAAGAACAACTTTCCCTTCGTGCACAAAAAAACACAAACCAACATTAACAGCCGTGAAGTTGACTCAGATTTAACTAATTCACATAGAACTAAGAATTAGTAATTATGAAAAACTAATTAAGAAAAAAAGAGTTAAAATACTGAATACGCAAAATTTAAAAATGTTGCACTAAAAGTCTATAATAGATAAATGGTGCATTGTTCACAATCACACAAACAATAAGTAAATAGAAATTAGGACACATGAGATTTATTAAAGGAAATCAAAAAATTGCAAGTGCTAATGCAGTTTATATAAAAAAGTCACAATTTACATAGATAAAAAACTCAGTTGCAAGTGCAGTTCCAACTGGCTTATAGATTCAAAACCGTCAGTTGCAAGTGCAGTCCAACTAGCTTATACACTCGAGAAAATTTGATTTGCAAGTGCAGTTCCAACTGGCTTATAGAGTCGAGAAAAATCTCAATTGCAAGTACAGTTGCAACTGGCTTATAGACTCCAGAAAAATCTCAGATGCAAGAGCAATTACAACTCGCTTATAGTCTCGAGAAAATCGTAGTTGCAAGTGCAGTTGCAACTATTTCCAGATAAAAAAACAAAACGATTAATTGAAATAAATAGAAAAAATAGAACAAAAAAGAATAAAGGCCGGCCCGGCATCGTCTCGCCAACCCCGTGTCTCGTCGAGAGGCCGTTTGTGTTCGACTATGTTGATACCCAGGCCAAAAACAACCTCTCTGATGTCATCGTTAATTGCCAAACCTTCCGACAAAAATAAAAAACTAATAATTCAAATAGTAATATAAAAAACATGAAAGACAAAATGGAATAGATCTCAGTCAACACTGACTACCAAACTTCGGGAATTTCAGTTGCAAGTGCAGTTGCAACTGGATCGGAAAAAAAACCAGTCACAGGTTCAGTTGCAACTGGCTTCCACATGGGAGAAAATTTCAGTTGCAAATGCGTTTGCAACTGGCTTATAGACTCGACAAATTCTCAGTTGCAAATGTTGTTGCAAACAACCTTCTAGCCAAAACAAATATTAAAATAAAATAGAAATAAAACGAAAATCGAAACTCGGGAATCTCAGTTGCAAATGGCTCAAAAAAAATCCAAAAATGCTTGAAAACTGGCTAAAAAAAACCCAACTGCAACTGCACTTGCAACTGGCTTCCAATCACAAAAAACTCAGTTATAAGTGCAGTTGCAACATGCTTACAAACTCAAATAAGATCTCAGTTGCAATTAAGTGCAGTTGCAACTGGCTTCTAGACAAAAAAAGAGAAATCTTATTCGAAACATAAAAACAATAATAACATATACACAAAAAAGAATAGATCTCAGTTGAAAACTGGCTTCCAAACTCGGGAAATCTCAGTTGCAAGTAGAGTTGCAACTGGCTAAAAACAATGAGTTGCAAGTGCAGTTTCAACTGACTTATAGACTCCAGAAAAAGGCAGGCCGCCATCGTCTCGCCAACCACCGTGTCTCGCCGAGAGGCCGTCCGCGTTCGGCTATGTTGATACCCAGGCCAAAAACAACCTCTCCGATTTCATCGTTAATTGCCAAACCTTCCGACAAAATAACAAAAAATAAATTAAAATAACAACATAAAAAACAAAAAGAATAGATCTCAGTTAAGATCTGACTTCCGAACTCTGGGAATCTCAGTTTCAAGTATAGTTGCAAGTGGATCGAAAAAATAAACCCAGTTGCACGTTCAATTGCTACTGGCTTTCACACGGGAGAAAATCTCGGTTGCAAGTGCAGTTGCAACTGGCTTATAGACTCTAAATTTTCAGTTGCAAGTGCAGTTGCAAAAATATTAGAACAAAAAATTAAAAATTCAAGCTCGGGAAATTTTAATTGCAAGTGTAGTTGTAACTGGCTCGAATATTTTTCCAAAAATGCAAGTGTAGTTGCAAAACTGGCTAAAAAAACAGTTGCAAGTGCAGTTGCAACTGGCTTCTAGACACAAAAAATCTCAATTGCGGGTGCAGTTGCAGCTGGCTCAAAAACAATCTCAATTGCAAGTGCAGTTGCAACTAGCTCAAACAAAATCTCAGTTGCAAGTGTAGTTGCAACCGGCTTACAGACTCGAAAAAGATCTCAGTTGCAAGTGCAGTTACAACTTGCTTCTATACAAAAAAAAGGGCAAATCTCATTCGAAACTTAAAAACAATAATAAAATGAAAACATAAAAATTAAAAATAGATCTCAATTGAAAACCGGCTTCCAAAATCGGCAAATATTATTTCTAATAAAAATAATAATAAATAAAACATATTAAAATAATAATAGCAAAAACGACGAATAATAAATAGTCCTGTACTGAGACAAAAGCCTGCACAAATTATATTGTCGACCTATATATAATGGAGGAAAACTCATCTTCCTCTAATACGGTATTCTCGCTATTACATCTTACATACAACCTAGTTATATTGTTTTAACATCTTCCTCTCCGATGTTTTTCACACTGGATGTTACTTGTAAAAAAGCAGGACACATATTCAAAAATTAACATGACAAATATATAAAAATCAACATCAAAATGTCATAGCAACCTAAAAACACAAAATCCAAATAGACAAATCACCAAAACAAAAAGTCCACAATTCTAAATCATGCTAGACAAAACAAAATATCTACAACAAAAAAGAGCAATTGCCTTCACAAAAATTAATTTTGGCACATTACACTAAAGAAAGTACATATGGATAAAAAAATTTTCAAACTAATTGCAACACAATAAAATCAACAAATTGTTTTAAAAAAACTCAGTCGTTACATAAACAAGCATTGTCTCCCATCCCCCAATAAGCTATTTCAATTTTTCAGAAATAAAAAGACGAATATTAACTACAGTCGGACCATACAAAGCCCAACACCAACCCAGCAAAAACCGCTCAATTATAGTTTTTAAAAAACGCTCAATTATCTAATTCATAACCTACAGAAAAAAAAATAGTCGGACCGGAAAAAGGCAACCAACAACCCAGCCCAGTTCACTTATTAATTTTGCACCCTCAGAAAAAAACATGAGACGGACCATAAAATCGAGCCCAACACAGCACCAGGAGGGAGCCCAGTCCACTTATCTATTTCGCACCTCCAGAAAAAAAAAGACAGACCACAACAAGCCCAACACAACAAACAACACAAACGGGCCAACCCAGAAAAACGCGAATCGCAAAGCAAGGCAAAGATCCAACGGTCACGGATGTGACTGAGCGCTAAGCTAAATCTCAGCTAGCTGAGAATTAGCAAAACCATATCAATATATACGCGCAGTCCAACAGCAGAATAATAGTCGATGTAGCATGTCCGATAGTGTAGTTGTAAAGAACGATGCCCCAAGGGGGCATGACACGTACATAGCGCCATCATCGCCAGATCCCGGAAAATTTAGGGTTTCCCCCAGAGTGATCCGGGTGGAAGCCGAGCACCACGTCTCGACGGCGTCTTCAAGAAGAAAAACGGCGCATGAAGGCGTCGCCGTCTCCTGCCACGACAACAAATGCAGCAGAGGTTTCGCTTGACGTAGCCAAGTCTTGCACCTTCCCGCGACGAGACAGACTAGCCCACCAAGCTTCCACACGCCAGGCCTCCACCACTAAGACCTTCGCCGACGAACTAGCCGCCCTCACTCCGCGGCACACCTGCCACGGACTTGCAGGTTCCAACCAAGGCCGCCACGCCCTAGCCAGCCTCCTCCACGATGATCCTCCGAACCACCCCGGCTCTGACAGATCTGGGCGCGGGGCCCACGATACACGGCCTCCATGTGACCTCCGCGTCGAGGAGCATCCGGGCCGCCACATACCCATCACCACCGCCATGGGGCTGCCGCCCCAGAAGGCCTCTGCGTCGTCACCCCGCCATCACCATGGCCTAGAGCAGCGCCTGCCTCCCCCTCAGCTCCGGGCACAAGGGCCCCGGATCGGCCAGCCCGCAGCTGGCCACAGAGACGGTGCCGCCTGCACGGTCTCGGAGCCGCCATTACCGTCCCAGTCGACCCGGCGTCTGCCCTCACCACCTCGATATGGTAGCCACCCCGACACCTTTTTGGCAGTGGGGAGGCCACCGCGACCGTGGCACGGAGGCTGGCGGCAGCAGCAGCGTCCAACCCTTAACTGTTGTTCTCCTAACATAGCCTCGTCGAGGTCATCTTCTCAATTTCACTTAAATTTTCAATGTGTCACTTGTTTACACGGGCACGGGCTATTTACCGAGTACTAGCATGGGATATTTGAAGTTCTTCCAGATTTTCTTAAGCTAATTAGTGGTTAAAAGTCAAGTATATGTTATTTTGAACAAAAATGATGTTTACCAATGTCAAGAAGACTGCTGCTATCCTACAACATCATTTTCATTGGTTCACGTGGTTACACGGGACACCGAGGCATGATTAGGACCCACATAAACAATACACTCCGCAAAAACGAGTAATTATGATTAAAACTATATTCTTGGCTGCATTAGGGGTGCCAAAATGGGACACTTTCGCATCCTTGGGCTGCATAGCCTGCATGCATGCATGTGGAAAGCAGGTGACCTATGGTGCACGACAGAGTCGCATTCTGTCGTATCACCGCGGCAGAACTAGCTAGGGCCATATTTGGCCAAGTCAAGACGACTTGTGCTGTTCGAAAACATCATCTCCTCTAGTTCCCTTGTTTACACAGACCGGGAGCCCCACCTTAGACATTTTCCCCGGCGGTTCCAACAGCCTGGTTATTGGGAGCGTTAGTGCAAAAAAGCCCTCCACCGGCGCTTCCAGTAGCGGTAAAGTTGACGGATGGGTCCAATAGCACATCGGTAACCGCTTCGCGCCCTATCCGTAGAGTGGCAAATGTTGAAAGGACAAGGATGTCGTCTAGAGGTGGGGTGAATAGGCGATTAAAACTTTTCCGATTTAGTCTTGATAAATGCGGAATAAAACTAGGTGTTTTAATTTAACAAGCACACAACCTAAATATACTAGGTTCACCTATGTACACCAACAACTTATGCTAAGCAAGACAAGTAACAAGGTGATAGCAAGATATAATACTTCAAGCACGAAGGCTATCACAATGTAAAGTGCATAAGTAAAGAGCTCGGGTATAGAAATAACCGAGGCACGCGGAGACGATGATTGTATTCCCGAGTTTCTCCTTTTTAGGGGAGTACGTCTCGTTGGAGGGGTGTGAGTTTCAAACCAATGCTACAAAAGGCCTCACCCTATTCTCCGATGAACCTCGCCCAAAAGCTCGGTTCACCTTCCACTATTGATTTCCTTTTGGGCGAAAATCGAGTCCCTTACAACAATCTTGAGGCACAACCCACAAAAGGATTGGGAGCTCCCAAGTGACCACAAAAGGTCCCAACTAGCCACAAAAGGCATTGACCACAAAAGATCACAACAATACCGTCTAGGGTCCAACGACCCAAGAGTAACAAGCTCACAAACTTTCACTTCCACGAATCTTCGTGGAGAGAGCAAACCGATATACAAAAGAAAAGGCAAGAACACAAGAAGTGCTCAAGTCCTTCACACTCAAAATCCCACCAAAAGCAACTAATGCTTATGGGGGGAGAAGAGAGGAAGAACAAAGAAGTACTCAACAAATGAACTCCAAGGTCTAGATCCAAAGGGTTCCCTCACTTAGAGAGAGATGGATTGGTGAAATGTGGATCTAGATCTCCTCTCCTTTTCCCTCAAAGATATGCAAGATCATGGGAGGATTGAAAGATGGGCAAGCTTTGCAAGGTCAACAATGGTGGGAGAGAGAGAGAAAAACGTGCTACAGAAAAGCTTAGTATCTTTGGGGAAGAAGGGGCCTTTTATAGGACTCCCAAAAAAAGCCGTTGCAGGAAAACTTACACCGGAGACTCTGGTCAGGGTGACCGGAGACTCCGGACACATTCCGGTAAGTTTCCGGACTGAGGACAGTGGGTGACACCACTTGACGCTCGAGTGGGCAGGCCGGAAAACTTGAGTCTAGGACCGGAGACTTTGCTCCCTGAGTCCGGAGACTCCGGCCCTGACGGAGACTCCGGCAACTCTCCGGACCGAGTCCAGTGGGTGGCAGCACCTTGAGCTCTTCGACAAGAAACCCTGAGTCTGGAGACTCCGGTTGGGCACACCGGAGACTCCGGCCTGGAAAACCACAAAACTGCAAACTCAATAACTTTCACATACGAAATCCAAATGAGGTGAAACCAATTTTGTTGGAAAGATAGCAACAAGAAATATTAAGAACCATAAATAGAGTTAAGTGAGAAGGTGTGGAACTTTCCTCAAGGATAAACCGATAATATTTCCACCCGAAAACGCAACAAGTTTTCCATACGAAATCCATTTTCGGAGAATTTGGGCTTGTCATGAAGATCACAACAAGCACCAAAACCCAACAAGGAGAAAAGCCAAGTAAGAACCAAGAAAGATGATATGTCAAGTATGCAAAGGTTTGAGCTCTACACAAAGATGCGATCAAGTTACTCACTTGAGAGCCCCTCTTGATAGTACGACGTCTATCCTATAACCCGGTTCTCCCACTAACACCATGAGACCGGTAAAATAGAAACCCTATCAAGATCATACCTTTGCCTTGCGCATTCCAGTTGAGTTAGATGATGACGATCTTGATCTCTTCAAGTGGACCAATTTCTTGATTGCGCTTTGCTTGGTGAAGACTCACATATCGCTCCCCCAGACACCAAGATGGGAGTGCCTCTCTTAGGAACATCTTCACTTGACCATTTCTCAAATGGGTTGCAAGCTTCAAGCATATGATATCTTCTAGATGCCCATCTTGAACTTGCACATCTCAACCTTGATGACGTTCACCACCTGACGTCATCCTCCATGAGCTATAAGAAATCTTCCTTTTGATGCAAGCCCATGGAGAGATACCTAACCCAAAAAAGGAATGCCACACACACTAATGGGTTTGTTCACAAAGCTATATGGACAATTTCTTACCATACCATTGGATCAATGATCCCACATGGTATATCATTTTTCTTGTGTGTTATCAACTTGAATCCACTCTTTGCACTTAGTCTTGATGAACCTTCTATCTTTTCATCTTCTTGATCATATCAAATATGTCCATTATAATCAATGATCTTGATGGCATACAACCTTGAATCCAACACATGAAGTTCAAGCGATGCCAATGGACAAACCTATAAGAATAACTGAACACAAACATTAGTCCATAAGAATTGTCATTAATTACCAAAACCATACATGGGGACACCATGCACTTTCAAGTGGGAGTGCGGGTAACCGCGACAACCGATGGCACGTAGGATACTGACGTTTCGGTATCACACGACAGCGAGCCAGAGGCATTCAATTTATTTCTTATCGTCTGTTCCGTGCACCTCTCCTCCCCTACCTCCACTGAATCGCTGCCGCTCCCTTTCGCGCTACACTCGCCAGACCTCCCCCCCCCTCCCCGTCACTCTTGCCATCGTCTCTTCTCCTCCGCCCAAAATATATGGACGCTCTCTACGTTGCCGCTGCCTTCCGACCACCTCGCGTGCAAGGTGTTTGTCAAATTGCCAAGGTCAGTTTTTTCTAAAAAATATTGCTTAGTTCAAACTACATAGTGGATGTTTAATTACATAGCAATGCTCACCGCCGGTTGTCTAATTTAATAACTAGATGGATAGAGACGACGAGCTAGAGATGGCCGTTGCAATGCTCACCGGCCATGCCACCGCAACTGCTGAGGTGATGAGCACTTGGCCATCATCACTTGCCTTATTGGTTTGCTAGCCAGACCATGTATCAGTTTTGCAGGGCGGTGGTTGCTATGTTTGGGCCAACATATTTGAGACCCCAAATGAAGCCAACACTGCTCGCTCGTGGCACAAAACGCAACTAGAGAATTTCCTGGGATGTTTGAAAACATTTATAGCATGCATTGGGCATGAAAGAATTGTGCATTCTCTTGGCGAGGAATTTACAAATGTCATGTTGGAGAGTGCAGCGTCGTACTATAAGTTGTGGCTGATAAGGATTTGTTTATCTTGCATGCATTTTTTAGTATGGCTCGATCTCACAATGACATTAACATGCTGTAGTGCTCACCAGCCTTTACAAGACTTGCATACTCCAGCATGAACTATGAGATCAATGACCATGCCTATGACAAGAGGTATTGCTTAGCAGATGTCATCTATCCAAGATAGTTTACATTTGTGAAGACAATCTCGACCTTTTAGTCAGAACCAGTCTCATTTTACAGCAGAACAGGAGGGTGCGAGGATGATGTCGAGCGGATATTTGGTATGCTCCAATCTCACTTTGGTATTCTCAGTTACCCTGCTCTAACCTAGTCGAAAGAGGAGATGTGGTAGGTGATTATTACTTGGGTTATAATGCACAACATGATCATTGAGAGTGAGTGTGCTGCTCCTTCACTAGTCGTTGATCACCCGTACTATCATCAGGATCCTCTTTGCCCAGGTTGATCATGAAGTGTTGGGAGTTAGTCAATTTTTCGTCATGAACACTGAAATTCAAGACGAAGAAACTCACGTGCTACTACAAAATACAAAATGATCTAGTTACTCATATGTGGGTACGCAAAGACCAAGCAGCCTACCCAAATTGAGTGTGTGATTTAATTTAGTTTGAATTATTGTATGTATTCAAAACTATGTACGTACATTCTATAATTTTTAGATTGAGTTTTTCTTCTATTTGCGATGAAAATTGCGTCAAAAATACAATTGCGAGTGTCTATTGGGAGAAACCGTGGGTGTAGAACCTCCCAATAGGGCAGAAACATGTGCCCAATAACAATTGTCCATCAAAGTTGATGGTGGAGATGCTACTAGCCAAGATTGTTCGAAGCATATACGACGCCGCTGCTCACGGGACCAACGTACCTTGTCCTAGTGCTAGACATGCATCGGCAGGGCAACAGTTTAGCTATTTAAACGCGGGAGGGGTTCCGTGGAATCGTCACTGCCGGACTGCCAGTCACAAATTGAGAGCCACGGTCAGGACCTCGTGATGTCGAGGACATTACAACTGCTGCTACTTCTTGTGCTAGCAGGAATAGTTAGCGCGGATGCTGCTCCTAATAACGTCACCGACGGCCTGCACAGCTGTGGCGGCGTCGATGTCCCTTACCCTTTCGTCGTCGACGACGGCCGCCGCAGGAGCCACTTCCCCGAGGGGTTCCGCGTCACGTGTGACGCCGGCAACCTTAGAATCCCCACGTTTGGCGACGGGATACCCGTTCCGATCGGCGACTTCTCCATCCAAACGGCGGAGGTCCGCGTGTGGCTGCCAGTGGCGTGGCAGTGCTACAACTCCTCGGGCAACATGAACAATTCACAAGCCTTGACGAACCTACAGTTCAACGACCAGGGCGTGTACCGCATCTCCAACGTCAAGAACTACCTCTTTGTTCTTGGATGCGCCACCATCGGCTTTCTTCCGAGCGCGCCCTCCCGCACCAGCAACGACGCCTACGCCCAGCTCACCGGCTGCGTCTGCTACTGCAACGACTCCAACAGCGCGGTGAACGGTTCCTGCGCGGGCGTAGGGTGCTGCCACGCCGACGTCCCGCCAGGCCTCCTTGACAAACTCCGTGTACTTCGACGACCGGAGCATCGACGACGGGGCGCGCACCGTCCAGTTCAGCCCCTGCGATTATGCGTTTCTGGCGGAGAAGGACTCTTACACCTTCAACACCACCGACCTCAACATGGACCTGCACCGGACCCCCGGCTGATGCCGGTGACGCTCGACTGGGCCATCCGTGATAATAACCTCACCTGCAAGGAGGCGAGGAGGAAGGAGGGGTACGCCTGCATAAGCTCCAACAGCCGCTGCCACAACGCCACCAGTGGACCTGGATACATCTGCAAATGCCGAAAGGGCTACGAGGGCAACCCCTATATTTCTGATGGTTGTACCGGTAAGTTCACCCTGCCTCTTTCTTTCTACGCTGGATGCGAGCAGTCATACCTCCTGTTACATTGGACTAATTTTTTTAATTTTTTTTGAAACAAAACGGGCAATTTGCCTCATTTTATTTAAAAAAGTAGGAGAGATTTTTTTTTTTTTAATTTCAACACATGGCCGTCTGCAATATAGGCGCTAAACATGGGCGCTAGGGAAAATAACCCCCAACCGTGTTGCCTTTTTCTTTTGAGGGAACTCCGACCGTTTTGCTAGTAGACCCAATTGCTTGCATCCGGCGTTTAGCTTAGAGTAAGACGATTCAGTAAATTATTAATGCTTCTAAGTTGCTTAGCACTTCTAAATATGGAATTAGGCATAGGGCGTGTACAACGCCTGATACTAATGTAGCGAGGAGCCAAAAAAAATTATCGTAGGGTACAGCCCTTCCAAATTTAAACACATCAAGGGTTGAAATTGCTCTGTACCCCTTTGTAATTAAGTGCATGATGGCCATCTACTAATTATTAATTTGTTATTAACGATCCAAACAACTTGATCTACTGCAAATTCGTGTGTTTGAAGTTTTCGTAGGATTGAATATTCCATGACATTTGAATTATACTTATTCGTAATCATCACTTTTTAGAACCATGTGAACTGAAAACCCCTCACTAGCTTTGGATGGAAAAATAAACTTTCCGGTACATACTGAATGCATGCTCAGTTCAATAGAGTATTCTGATGGTTAAAGTTACTAAATAATGCAGATATAAATGAGTGTGAGCGTCTTGGCCATCACTACCGTTGCAAGGGTGAATGCAAGAACAAACAAGGTTATTACGAATGCACCTGCCCCAAGAACAAACACAGTGTTGATCCGTACAACGAAGCCTGCAGCGCAAATTTTCCAACAAAATATAAGATCATCATAGGTACGTACTATTAAAGGAGACCTTGTGGTTGTTCATCCACACTTTCTCGCCCGCTCTACTGAAAAAGAAACAGGCATGTGTGTGTGTGTGTCCTTTCTTACATCTAAATCAAGTCAAGAAATAAAACTTGCTTTCCAAAACGAAATGTTGCTTTAAAAAACAAAATCAATTGATAGATTCATATGAAAAATTGGTCTACAAAGAAAAGTCGTATACATGGTAATTAATATCGTTTATAGTTTCCTATTTTCTTTTTTCGTTGAAAATTAAAATTTACCTTCCCAACCCACAAATACAAAGAAAAATTTCATGCTTGTTTAATTATGCCAGCTTTAGTTTTATTGCTGTCTTAGTTTTTGTTTCAACTTTTCATGTCACAATTGTTGTAACAAGTATGAACGTGTCGGCTTTTTCCTTGAAACTTACAGATGTTTTAGTTGAGTCGATGGATGCATGGAAAATTAAAGCTAATTAAGTGGTGCACAATAATGATATTTTGTTTGTAAAAAACACCCAAAAATAATTGTGGGAAAATCATGGTAATGATCAACAAAGGTAACATATGTGTCATGATGTTCCCATTTGTATTTTCTTTGGTTAGATACGAAAGAACACAATTTCATTTTTATCCTTTATATTTTATAGTTTACTTGACAAAAATGATGAAATTTTTAATGTTACTATACAGGTTGTACGCATTATACAAATACTCATTAATGACATTCCATTTGAAACTCCACAATTATTTGTAGCCACATATATATTGTAAGTTTACATCTGAATATTGATTGTTCAAACATTTCTTTTTTACTCATTTATTATCAATAGAGAGGAACGGGAAAGAAAGTTTTTTATAACGTGATCCAATGTCGCACAAACATCGCCTTTGGCACAAACATCCACAAAATAGAATAACGTTAAAAAGTTTATCCATACAAAACCTTAGTTATTATTTGTGGCAACACAAACGTATTAAGCTTGGGCACCATTTAAGTAGTAGTACCTCGCTGTTGAATATTTATTCTGCAATATATTGGTATTGTCTTCGATTCTGGATACCTTAATGTGGAGATTGCGTATCTTAGTCACATGTTCTACTTACGATGTGTTGAATATATGTATGGTCTAACATATAGCTTGACTACTAATTTCAAATAAATGCATTAAGGTGAGGAACTATCTCATAGTCGTACGATCAAAGAACATTTTAAAACAAACCAAATGCTGCTTATTGGAGCATAAATTTATTAAAAGCAGGACGAATAGTGTGTTTCAAATTTATTTCTGGAGAGATTAACTTACAGGTTAAAGTAGCCGATTCTTAGAGAAAAAACAAACACAAGGCAAAAATATATATAATAAACTCGAAAAAAGTAATGCGGAACCAAGAGAGCAGTTTTCAGAGCTAACCAGTCAACTAGTTTGTTCCCGAAGTTCAGACAACATTAGCATGATCCAATGCCTCTGTTATAAAGCTTTTGATCAGAAAACAACGGTCACAAGGACCTTGATCGCGACAAAATGCCTATCCTCCTAGAGCCTTATGACGCAAAGACAAATCCATATATTCATGGTAGACAATATCAAACCATCGTAAATGTTTTGGCTTCGCCGACACAACTTCATGAAGTCCAACTTCCAAGCAACCCTAACCGTCTAAAGGATACCCATTCCTTAGAGTAGCAAGAAGGACCAATGGAAGTTGAACATCACAAAACTCTATTAAGGAATCACAAGAGCAGGGCAGAAAATTAAGGATAGCTACCTAGGAGGAGCTAAAAACAACTCCACAAAAAAAGTTGTTGCTTGGAGTAAAACATCACTCAAAGGTTTGGAACTTGAATAGTACCGACTTGGAAGCTACTGCCTAAACGTACCGAACTAGTTTGAGCCAAAGAAGTCCAAGACCCCATGGGTGAGACAAAACTGGGGTCTTGAACATTGTTTATCGCTAACTTTACCACGTCGTTATACTGAGCTTGCAGAGTTCCAATCACCCATCCTACATTGGGCATTTGAGAGCACATACTTTTAGTTGTTCCTTCACGGTACTATATTGGCTATCATATGAAGGTGAGAACCGGCTAGTAGCCGGGTGGTCAAGGCTACGGTGGTGCAGCCAGCCCACCAGGGTTCGAATCCCAGTATGGGTGAATTTCTGGTGTCTCACTCCTCTATTTAAAAAACCGTGGAGCTTCTCCTCCGCTGGGTTAAAAAAAAAGGTTGACCATTAGAATGTATACTCCACATTTATATGGTCGTTGTAAATCAAATGGTGTCCTAAGCTCCTAAATAATTGTCTGCAGATAATGAAAATATTTTACTATTTTCAGTACATTACACACTACAGTTGAATATTATAACTTCACTACTTTTTATAATCAAGCCAGAATAAAAGTAATAATTATAAGTGTTTTATTTAGACTTTAATATATTTTTGACGGATAACCCATTTGTAGTAATACTCTATAAATTTTTGTGTTCTGTAGGAGCAATAGGGGGAATTTTCATTATAGTAACTATGACATTCTTGTGGCTTCTTATCGAAGAAAGAAAAAAGGCAAGAGAACATTTTGTAAAGAATGGCGGACCTGCATTGGCAAAGCTTAATAATATTAGGCTATTCAACAAGGAAGATCTCAGAAAAATTCGGAAAACTAATAATGTCATCGGAAGTGGTGGATTTGGTAAGGTTTACAAGGGGCACATTGAGGATATCAATCAGCCAGTCGCAGTGAAGGAGCCCATCAAAGGTAATTCAGCAGACAAGGACCAATTTGTAAACGAGATCAGCATCCAGTCTCGAGTCATCCACAAGAATATAGTTAAGCTCATAGGTTGTTGCCTTGAAGTTGATGTCCCAATTTTGGTCTATGAGTTTGTGCCCAATGGTAGCCTCCATGATATTCTGCATGGAAGCAGCAAGATGCCTCTCAATATGGGTCGACGTCTACAAATTGCTGCAGAATCAGCAGAAGGCCTAGCTTATATGCATTCGAAAACCAATACCAGTATCCTGCATGGTGATGTTAAACCAGCTAATATACTTTTAAATGGTGAGTTTATACCAAAGATATCTGACTTTGGTATATCAAGGTTAATTGCCCCAGATAAGCAACACACCGGACATGTTATTGGTGACATGAAATACATGGACCCAGTGTTTCTGCAAACGGGGCTACTGACAAACAAGAGTGACGTCTACAGTTTTGGAGTTGTGCTCTTGGAGCTCATTACAAGGAAGAAGGCCTCACGTTCTGACAACAACAGCTTAATCAAGAATTTTCTTGAGGCCTATACAAAGGACAAGTCTGTGATCGAGCTCGTGGACAAAGAACTTGCAGACGTAGATCGGGAGATTATTGATAATTTAGCAAGGATGATTGTGCAATGTCTAAATCTTGATGTCAATGAGAGACCGGAGATGATAGATGTAGCAGAGCTTCTTCACGACATGGTGAAAAGGTATGGTAGTAAATAAGATGATCTTTGAAATGATCATGTTGTTTCTTGGCAAGTTCATCCATCATCCAGTTGAGAAAAAAATGATAAATTCTCTTATGTAAGTCTTGTATACTTTCAGAAGAAAATATCCTGAAGTAGCAGCATTGTAGATTTCCCTAGAGATCAGGTACCACTTTTCAAATGCAATGCGTGTGTACTTATGCTTAATATCTCAGCAGAACTACTAAGCTAGAGGAGCATGTATGTACCTACTTCTCTGGATAAGGGTCTATATGACTATATACGTGTGTATATTGCTTGTAATGGTCAGTCTGATGTGTTGTGTTTATTTCATAAGTTGTGGCATATATTTTGTGGTATTGGCCAAATCAGATTAACATATATACTAACCCTAAATAAGTATGAGTAGTTGCGTACATGCAAGACTCGTTAGTACCCCATATATTTTAGACGAACTCTTTATACGTTACGGCAATATCAGACATTTGATGAGGTGGAGGAGTGAGAGCGGGGAGAGAGACGGAGGGTGTCTGGCAGTGAAGACGGACGATTGCCGTACAAATCGCCTGTTATCGACAACTTTTTACTTGTTGTACCGCAGGCCTTCTGTAGTTTGTATCTTCAGTCCAATCCAATCACAGAGGAGAACCTTCTCGTTATTTTCCGCCGCCAATTCGAAACAATCAAGGTTGAATCCTTCTCCCGCTGCACCAACGTACATGACCATGGCCACACTGGCGGTGGTGACCGCGGCTAGGCGCTTCACATCAGCCTGGAACAAAAATTTATTGGTCAGAAGGTCATAAATTGAGTTATTGATCAAAGACTCCAAGATTCATGCGTCTGCCGCTTGTATAGACACCACACAAAAATAGATCAAGTGTGTCTACGATACTGTCTATAGGTGACATGCAAAATTACTATAGCCATTATATGTCTAAACTATTGAATAAGACCTTACGGAATGGAACAAGAGACTAAAAGCGCAACCGGCCTGGTGGCCGGTACACATGCATGTTAACTCCATCCGTTCAAGTTATAAAATATTTTGGATATTTAAATATGAACTGCATAGGTATTGAATCAGTGAATCTATACATTGAAGCGCGTCTAGATACACACGAATCAGGAGAAAGCTAAACATATTATAGTTAGGAACAGAGGAAGTAGTTGCCGGTGTCGTCCGTACCTACGTGCCTTAATTTGTTTTCTTTGGTGACTATTTTGGTGCAGTCTTTATGCATAACAAAGAATGGAAAATTTTAATTGGAGAAATACCAAATACAACCTAGAGACGCACATGTATGTGTGCATGTCACCGCCCACACACAAGTCGTGGAGATTCAGAGTGATAAAGTCACCATTAATGTCTCGCTAAGGACGATATGCCTCACACTAAAAATTAATATTTCATATTGATGCGACACCATGAAAAAAACACAGAGTTCATGGTTTAAGGGTAACCTCTAAACGTACAACGACACCCCTCACTAGTAGAAAACAGGCCATCGGTTCGGCCCTTTAGTCCGGTTCCACTACGAACCCGGACTAATGGGGGCACTAGTCCCGGTTCAAACGGCCAGGGCGTCAGCCAGCTCCTGTCCCGGTTCGAACAGGATCTTTAGTCCCGGTTCGTGATACGAACCGGTACTAAAGGGTCGTGGTAGGCGGCCGCAGAGGTGGGGCCAGCGTGAGCACCCTTTAGTACCGGTTCGTATATTGACCTTTAGTACCGGTTCGTGATACGAACCGGTACTAAAGGGTCCCCTATATCATCGTCCACCCGAGCCAGCGAGCTCCATTTTTCCAGCTCGAGTTCATCCCCATTTTCTCATCCGTTTCCTCTCCCGAGCTCGAGTTCATCCCCATTTTTTTCCACCATTTGTCAAGATTGACGACGCCCCATCTATCCAAGGGTTAGTAACTTCATCCTTTCTTCTGGCGTTGCTACTTTAGCTCATTTTCTTGCTAGTTTAACTCATTTCATTTTTCTAGTGCTAGCTAGGTGTTTGATGAAATGACTAAGTTAGGGATTTCATTTGTTTTATATGCAATTTGAGCTCAAATTAAAGTATGATTTGTGGGTTTTAGTGTCGTCTCGTCCCCGTCCTCACCGCCGTCGATCGCCTGCGTCGTCCCGTCACCGGCACCACCTCGGTGAGCCTCTTGTTTTTATCTTTTATTTTAAAAAAACTTAGTGCCATGATTTAGATGCATAGTTATTACTTGTATGATTGTTTTTTATATGTATAGTGCCATGGTTTTGATATCCGTCCCTGTCGGCCTCGTCCGGTCTATGATTCGATGTGGTATATATTTTAATAACTTTTAGTTTCATTTTGTTTTTTTGACAATTATGCTGACCAACTTGACATAGAAATTTTTATCTAGGAGGTAGTTGAACCGAAATTCCAATCGACCCTCTTGTCGAGATGCTAAATTTATTTAAAAAAGAAAACAATGATTTGAAAGCAAAATTGAAAAGAAGTGAAGATCTTCGTCTCCAATGCCTAGAAGAGAAGATGAAATTGGAGTTCAAGCTTGCCGACGTCGTCGATGATCACCAGATCAAGATGGATGCAATGCGCTTGAAGATTAAAAAGATTAGAAAATATGCCATTAATCAAGAGGCTTGGTATCATTATGTTGTTGGTTCAGTAATTACCTTAGTTGCGATTTTGATCGCATTTGTTGTTGGATTTAAATTCTTTAGATAGTCGTATGTTAGTTTCAATGTATGTTTTATGAGAACTATGTATTACATTTGGTCACTACTCTACTTTGCTTTTAATGTGATGAACTTGTATTAATTAATTTGGTCACTTATCTATTCATGATGTAGTGTAATGGTTTTTGATATACTTATATAATGCAGATGAACCGGCAATGGATGTACGGTGACCGACGCAGTCCCGAGTTCATTAGTGGCATGCATAATTTTCTCCACGTGGCTGAGGCAAACAAGCGGTCGAATGGTTTTATTTGTTGTCCATGTAGTGACTGTAAGAATACGAGGATTACTCTACCTCAAAAACCCTTCACGTCCACCTGTTGCAGTCCGGTTTCATGCCCGGCTATAATTGTTGGACCAAGCACGGAGAAAGAGGGGTTATAATGGAAGACAATGAAGAAGAAGAGGATAATGACAACTATCATATGTTCAGTGAACACGGTGGTACTACAATGGGGGAAGACGAAGCTGAAGAAGAGCCATTGTTGATGAGCCGATGATGATCTTCGTCGGGCATTCTTGATGCAAGATAAATTGCGGAAGTGAAAACGAGAGGTTGAAGTTGGAGAGAATGTTAGAGGATCACAACAAATTGTGTACCCAAATTGCGAAGATGGCCAGAAAAAGCTAGGTACCACACTGGAATTGCTGCAATGGAAGGTAGAGAATGGTACATCTGACAAGGGATTTGAAAAGTTGCTGAAAATATTAAAGAAGATACTTCCAAGGGATAACGTATTGCCCCCCAGTACGTACGAAGCAAAGAAGGTTGTATGCCCTCTAGTATTAGAGGTGCAGAAGATACATGCATGCATCAATGACTGCATCCTCTACCGCGGCAGAGTACGAGAATTTGAATGCATGCCCGTATGCGGTGCATTGCGGTATAAGATCAAGCGAGATGACCCTGGTGATGTTGAGGGCGAGCCGCGCCCCAGGAAGAGAGTTCCTGCCAAGGTGATGTGGTATGCTCCTATAATACCACGGTTGAAACGTTTGTTCCAAAACAAAGAGCATGCCAAGTTGTTGCGATGGCACAAAGAAACCGTAAGAAAGACGTGATGCTGAGACACCCCGCTGATGGGTCGCAGTGGAGAAAAATCGACAGAGAGTTCCCGACATTTTTAGATGACGCAAGGAACTTAAGATTTGGTCTAAGTACAGATGGCTTTAATCCTTTCGGGGAGCAGAGCTCCAGTCATAGCACCTGGCTGTGACTCTATGTATCTATAACCTTCCTCCTTGGTTGTGCATGAAGCGGAAGTTCATTATGATGCAGTGCTCATCCAAGGCCCGAAGCAACCCGGCAACGACATTGATGTGTACCTGAGGCCATTGGTTGAAGAACTTTTACAGTTGTGGCGTGAAGAAGGTGTACCTGTGTGGGATGAGCACGAACAAAAGGAATTTGACCTACGAGCGTTGTTGTTGTAACCATCAATGATTGGCCTGCTCTTAGTAACATTTCAGGACAGTCAAACAAGGGATACAATGCATGCACGCACTGTTTAGGTGAGACTGAAAGTATATATTTAGGTAACAAGAATGTGTACCCGGGGCATCGTCGATTTCTTCCAAACAAGCATCCCTAAGAAAGAAAGGCAAGCATTTCAAAGGTGAGGCAGATCACCGGACGAAGCCTACCCGCCCTACTGGGGTTGTTATATATGATATGGTCAAGGATTTAAAAGTAATCTTTGGAAAGGGTCTTGGCGGACAATCTGTTCCGAATGACGCTGACGGACACGTACCCATGTGGAAGAAGAAATCTATATTTTGGGAGCTACCCTATTGGAAAATCCTAGAGGTTCACTCTGCAATCGACGTGATGCACGTGACGAAAAATCTTTGCGTGAACCTGCTAAACTTCTTGGCGTGTATGGGAAGACGAAAGATACACCGGAATTACGGCAGGACCAGCAACGTATGCATGAACGAGACAACCTGAATCCAGAGAAGTATCAAGGTCCTGCCAGCTACTCTCTTACCAAAGAAGAGAAGGAGATCTTTTTTGAAGTCCTGAGCAGTATCAAGGTCCCGTCTGGCTTCTCGTCGAATATAAAGGGAATAATAAACATGACAGAGAAAAAGTTCCAAAACCTAAAGTCTCATGACTGCCACGTGATTATGACACAATTACTTCCGGTTGCATTGAGGGGGCTTCTACCGGAAAATGTTCGAGTACCCATTGTGAAGCTATGTGCATTCCTCAATGCAATTTCTCAGAAGGTGATCAATCCAGAAACTCTACCAAGTTTATAGAAGGATGTGGTCCAATGTCTTGTCAGCTTCGAGTTGGTGTTCCCACCATCCTTCTTCAATATTATGACGCACCTCATAGTTCACCTAGTCGAAGAGATTTCCGTTCTCGGTCCTGTATTTCTACACAACATGTTCCCTTTGAGAGGTTCATGAGTCTTAAAGAAATACGTTCATAACCGTGCTAGGCCAGAAGGAAGCATCTCCAAGGGCTATGGAACAGAGGAGGTCATTGAGTTTTGTGTTGACTTTATTCCTGACCTTAAGCCGATCGGTGTTCCTCAATCGCGCCATGAGGGGAGACTGCATGGAAAAGGCACGCTAGGAAAGAAAGCAACAATATGTATGGACGGGCATTCTTTCACTCAAGCACACTACACAGTTCTACGTAATTCCAGCTTGGTGGCTCCGTATATCGTGGAACACAAGAATATTTTACGCTCGAAATACCCGGAGCAATCTGAAGATTGGATTGATGGAGAACACGTGAAGACTTTCGGCGGTTGGTTGCAAACACGTCTCATTAATGACACCACTGTTGGAGAACAGCTATACTTGTTGGCCAACAACCATCTTCGACTATATTGACTTTTCAAGGGTACGAGATAAATGGGAATACATTTTACACGGCCGACCAAGATAAAAAGAGCACCAACCAAAACAGTGGTGTCCGCTTTGATGCAACAAACAACAATGGGCAAAAGGACACATATTATGGTTACATAGAGCAGATATGGGAACTTGACTATGGACCTTCTTTTAAGGTCCCTTTGTTCTGGTGCAAATGGTTAAACCTGACAGGCGGGGTACAGGTAGACCCGCAGTACGGAATGACTACAGTGGATCTCAAGAATCTTGGGTACCACACCGAACCATTCGTCCTAGCCAGTGAAGTGGCTCAGGTTTTCTATATGAAGGACATCTCTACCAAACCGAAAAAAAAAAGATAAGCAAGCGAATACATCATACGATGAGCCAAAGCGCCACATAGTTCTTTCAGGGAAAAGAAACATCGTGGGAGTGGAGGACAAGACAGACATGTCAGAAGATTACAACAAGTTTCATGAAATTCCGCCCTTCACAGTGAAAACTGACCCAAGCATCGTGTTAAATGATGAAGATTGTCCATGGTTACGGCGCAATCAGAAGAAAGGGACACACACGAAGAAGAAGTTTATACCACGACACTAGAGACGGATGTTGGTGGTCATGTGTAATAATGTATGAAACCTTTTTTTAACTGTGTTCTGAAAACTGTGAAGAAAACTCTAAACACTGATTTTTGGTTCTATGAACTGAAGGATTTGTAGATAGAACAAAACACACGGTTTCCCTGCATACAGCCCGACGGTGGCTCGTGAGTGCCTGCATATCAAATGCACCGTTGGATGTATGCAGGGAATCCGAATGATTTGTATTCGGTCGGTGAACTGAAGGATTTGTAGATAGAACAAAACACACGGTTTCCCCTGCATACAGCCCGACGGTGGCTCGTGAGTGCCTGCATATCAAATGCACCGTCGGATGTATGCAGGGAATCCGAATGATTTGTATTCGGTCGATGAACTGAAGGATTTGTAGATAGAACAAAACACACGGTTTCCCCTGCATACAGTCCGACAGTGGCTCGTGAGTGCCCGCATATCAAATGCATCGTCGGATGTATGCAGGGAATCCGAATGCTTTGTATACCAAATGAACTATGATGCGTGTTAAGTTACACGTCCGTTGGGAACCCCAAGAGGAAGGTATGATGAGTGCAGCAGCAAGTTTTCCCTCAGTAAGAAACCAAGGTTTAATCGAACCAGTAGGAAGTCAAGGGTCTTCTGAAGGTTGTTGGTGGCTGAATGTGGCACGGCGCAACACCAGGGAATCAGCAGCAACGTGGAACCTGCACACAAGACAATCAAACTACTTTGCCCCAACGAAACAGTGAGGTTGTCAATCTCACCGGCTTGCTGAAAACAAAGGATTAAAAGTGTGGTGTGGAAAATGATGTTTGCTTGCAGAGAATTAAAGAGAACAATGATTGCAGTTGGTTGTATTTCAGATGTAAAAGAATGGACCGGGGTCCACAGTTCACTAGTGGTGTCTCTCCATAATAAAATACTAACATGCTGGGTAAACAAATTACAGCTGGGCAATTGACAAAATAGAGAGTGCATAACAATGCATATACAAGTCATGATGATCACTATGAGATTTACTTGGGCATTACGACAAAGTACACAGACCGCTATCCAGCATGCATCTGTGCCTAAATAGTCCACCTTCAGGTTAGCATCCGCACCCCTTCCAGTATTAAGTTGCAAGCAACAGACAATTGCATTAAGTATGGTGCATAATGTAAACAATACAAATATCCTTAGACAAAGCATTGCTGTTTTACCCCTAGTAGCAACAGCACATCCACAACCTTAGAACTTTCTGTCACTGTCCCAGATTAAATGGAGGCATGAACCCACTATCTAGCATAAATACTCCCTCTTGGAGTTACAAGCATAAACTTGGCCAAAGCCTACACTAATAACGGAGAGCATGCAAGATCATAAACAACATAGGCATGATAAATCAATAATCAACTTGACATAGTATTCAATATTCATCGGATCCCAGCAAACACAACATGTAGCATTACAATAAGATGATCTTGATCATGATAGGCAGCTCACAAGATCTAAACATGATGGCACAAGAGGAGAAGACAACCATCTAGCTACTGCTATGGACCCATAGTCCAGGGGTGGACTACTCACACATCACTCCGGAGGAAGGCATGGCGATGTAGAGCCCTCCGGTGATGATTCCCCTCTCCGGCAGGGTGCCGGGAAGAGCTTCAGAACCCTCCCGAGCTAGGGTTGACGACGGCGGCGGCTCTGGAACTTTTCGTGGATGGAGGCTCGGGTGTTTAGGGTTTTCCCGAGAAAGGCAATTTATAGGCGAAGGGGCGATGTCGGTGGAGGCCCGAGGGCTCCTCACCACGTGGCGGCGCGCCAGGGGTGGGACCCGCGCCACCACATGGTGAGGGCGCCTCGGTGCCCCCCTTCGTCTCTCCTTCGGACTCCGTGTACGTGACAGAAAAATAGGACCTTGGCTTTTTGTTTCGTCCAATTCCGAGAATATTTCCAGAACAGCTTTTCTGGAATAAAAACAGCAGAAAACAGGAACTGGCACTGTGGCATCTTGTTAATAGGTTAGTCCCAGAAAATGCATAAAAATGCTATAAAGTGTGAATAAAACATGTAGCAATTGACATAATATAAGCATGGAACATAAGAAATTATAGATACGTTGGAGACGTATCAAGCATCCCCAAGCTTAGTTCTACTCGTCCTCGAGTAGGTAAAACGATAACAACAAATAATTTCTTAGGTGACATGCTACCACATAATCATGATCAAATAATATTGTAAAGCATATGTTATGAATGAAGTGACTCAAGGCAATGGTCTATAGTTTGCTAACAAATAGATAATGAGTAAACAACTGAATCATATAAGCAAAAACTTTTCATAAATAGTACTTTCAAGACAAGCATCAAAAAGTTTTGCATAAGAGTTAACTCATAAAGCAATAGATTCTAAGTAAAAGGCATTGAAGCAACACAAAGGAAGATTTAAGTTTCAGCAATTGCTTTCAACTTTCAACTTGTATATCTCATGGATAATTGTCAACACAAAGCAATATAATAAGTGCAATAAGTAAGCATATAAAAATTGTTGCACACAAAGTTGACACAAGTGTTTGCTTCTGAGATAGAAAGGAGTAGGTAAACTGACTCAACCTAAAGTAAAAGAAAGGCCCTTCGCAGAGGGAAGCAGGGATTAAATCATGTGCTAGAGCTTTTTAAGTTTTGAAATCATATAGAGAGCATAAAAATAAAGTTTTGAGAGGTGTTTGTTGTTGTCAACGAATGGTAGTGGGCACTCTAACCCCCTTGTCAACCAGACTTTCAAGAGCGGCTCCCATGAAGGACGTTATTTCTACCCAAAGGCAGATCATCCCTCTTCTCTTTTGTTTACACATGTACTTTAATTTGGGTGACACTCCTCCCAACCTTTGCTTACACAAGCCATGGCTAACCGAATCCTCGGGTGCCTTCCAACAATCACATACCATGGAGGAGTGTCTATTTTAAATGATCAACTTTTTAAATTGCTTACTGATAAATCAGGGCAAAACATGTGAAGAGAATTAAAGGTGAAAGTTGTAATTAATTGGGACTGGGCACCCCATTTGCCAGCTCTTTTTGCAAAATTATTGGATAAGCGGATGTATATGCCACTAGTCCATTGGTGAAAGTCTGTCAGGAGTAAATGACAAGGTTGAAAGATAAAACACCACATACTTCCTCATGAGCTATAAAACATTGACACAAATAAGGGATAATAGCTTTTGAATAGTTTAAAGGTAGCACATGAAGTATTTACTTGGAATGGCAGAAAATACCACATAATAGGTAGTTATGGTGGACACAAATGGCATGGGTTTTGGCTCAAGGATTTGGATGCACGAGAAGCATTCCCTCTCAGTACAGAGTTTAGGCTAGCAAGGTTGTTTGAAGCAAACACAAGATATCAACCGGTACAGCAAGACTTACATGAAAACATATTGCAAGCATTATAAGACTCTACACTGTCTTCCTTGTTGCTCAAACACTTTTACCAGAAAATATCTAGACCTTAGAGATAGCAAACATGCAAACCAAATTTCAACAAGCTCTACGGTAGTTCTTTACTAATAGGTTTTTAACTACATGATGCAAGAGCTTAAACATGAAATACTTGAGAGCTCAAAACAATTGCCAAGTATCAAATTATCCAAGACAATGATCTATATGTGTGTCTTTTCGATATACCATCTACCACATGTTGCATTTTCTGTTTCCAACCAAACACCAATCAACTTATTTCAACAAAAACTCTCCAAATAATTTACAAATGAAACAAGAGAGTATTACTCTACAAGAACTAACAGCTCTGAATAAGAGATGCATGAAAAACAGGAGCTAAAAGCATAGCAGTAGCTAGATAAGAATACTCAACAGTATAAGTGAAGAATATGAGTATTCACATGAAAAAGCGGAGCGTGTCTCTCTCCCACACAAGAATGCTAGGATCCAATTTATTCAGAAAATAAAAATAACAATGCGAAAATAAAAGCACACAGACGCTCCAAGTAAAGCACATAAGATGTGAAAGAATTAAAATATAGTTTCACTAGAGATGACCTGATAAGTTGCTGATGAAGAAGGGGATGCCTTGGGCATCCCCAAGCTTAGACGCTTGAGTCTTCTTGAAATATGCTTGGGTGATCCATGGGAGCATCCCCAAGCTTAAGCTTTTCACTCTTCTTGATCACATTATATCATCCTTCTCTCTTGACCCTTGAAAACTTCCGCCACACCAAACTCAAAGTAATTCTCATTAGAGGGTTAGTGCACAATCAAAAACTCACATGTTCTATAAGGACACAAACATGACCGTTACTTTTAACATTAGCTACTGCCACTGATGTTATGTGAAGCTCTTCACCCTAAAAAAGAATTCCACTCAACACTAGTAAAAGAGAGAATGCGAAAAATAAAAGACAGAATCTGTCTAAACAGAACAGTCCGTAAAGACGAATTTTTTCGAGGCACTTACGTTGCTCAGATCGAAAAACTTTAAACTAAAAAGATGCGTACATATCTGAGGATCACGCAAAATTTCAGATTTAAATAATTTTTCTGTGATTTTAAATAATTAAAACGGTGAACAGCAGAAATCTGTTCCTGCGCAGAAATCCAAATCTAGCATCAACTTTCTATTAGAGGCTTTACTTGGCACAACATTGCAAGAAAATAAAGATACAAAGGAGTTGTTACAGAAGTAAGCACACTCCTTGACTCAAATAAAATAAAAATAACAGGAAATAAAATGATGGGTTGTCTCCCATAAGCGCTTTTCTTTAACGCCTTTCAGCTAGGCGCAGAAAGTGAAAATCAAGTGTTCTCAAGAGAAGAAGCATCAACATCATAATTTGTTCTAATAATAGAATCAAAAGGTAGCTTCATTCTCTTTCTAGGGAAGTGTTCCATACCTTTCTTGAGTGGGAATTGATACCTAATATTCCCTTCTTTCATATCAATAATAGCACCAACAGTTCGAAGAAAAGGTCTTCCCAAAACAATAGGACAAGATGCATTGCATTCAATATCCAAAACAACAAAATCAACGGGGACAAGGTTATTGTTAACCATAATATGAACATTATCAATTCTCCCCAAAGGTTTCTTCATAGAATTATCAGCAAGATGAACATCCAAATAACAGTGTTCCAAAGGTGGTAAATCAAGCATATCATAAAGTTTCTTAGGCATAACAGAGATACTAGCACCAAGATCACATAAAGCATTACAATCAAAATCATTCACCTTCATTTTAATGATGGGCTCCCAACCATCTTCTAACTTCCTAGGGATAGAAGCTTCATGTCTTAATTTCTCTTCCCTAACTTGCATGAGAGCATTTGTAATATGTTTTGTAAAAGCCAAATTTATAGCACTAGCATTAGGACTTCTAGCTAGCTTTTGCAAGAACATAATAACTTCAGAAATATTACAATTATCAAAATCAAGATCATCGTCATCTAAAGCAATGGGACCATTGTCCCCCATAGTTCGAAAAATTTCAGCACTTTTATCAGGAACAGTTTCAGTGGTTTTAGGCAATTTCAAACGTTTTGCAATGGAAGTGGAAACATTGCCAACACCAATAATGTTACCATTGATAGTAGAAGGTTTACTAACATGTGATGCTTCAGCATTACTAGTGGTGGTAATAGTACAAACTCTAGCTATACTATTCTTTCTAGCAATTTCATCTTCTCTTTCCCACCTAGCATGCAATTCAGCCAACATCCTAATATTATTATCAATTTTAACTTGGATAGCATTGGCAGTAGCAAAAGTCTTAGTATCTTTAACTTCATTAGGCATAACTTTCAGTTTCAAAAGATCAACATCAAGAGCAAGGCTATCAACTTTAGAAGCAAGAACATCAATTTTGCCAAACTTTTCCTCAACAGATTTATTAAAAGCAGTTTGGGTATTGATAAATTCCTTAAGCATGACTTCAAGATCAGAGGGTACACTCCTATTATTGTTGTAAGAATTACCATAGGAATTACCATAACTATTGCCACTATTAGAAGGATATGGCTTATAATTGTTGTTACCAAAATTATTCCTATAAGCATTGTTGTTGAAATTATTATTTTTAATGAAGTTCACATCAACATGCTCTTCTTGGCAACCAATGAAGCTAAAGGAACATTATTTGGATCAACATGAGATTTACCATTCACAAGCATAGACATAATGTATCAATCTTATCACTCAAGGAAGAGGTTTCTTCAACAGAATTTACCTTCTTACCTTGTGGAGTCCTCTCAGTGTGCCATTCAGAATAATTAATCATCATATCATCAAGAAGCTTTGTTGCTGCACCCAAAGTGATGGACATAAAGGTACCTCCAGCAGCAGAATCCAGAAGGTTTCTTGAAGAAAAATTCAGTCCTGCATAAAAGGTTTGGATGATCATCCAAGCAGTCAGTCCATGGGTGGGACAATTCTTTACCAATGATTTCATTCTCTCCCATGCTTGGGCAACATGCTCATTATCAAATTGTTTAAATTCATAATGCTACTTCTCAAAGATATAATCTTAGCAGGAGGATAATATTTCCCAATGAAAGCATTTTTGCATTTAGTCCATGAATCAATACTATTTCTAGGCAAAGATAGCAACCATTCTTTAGCTCCTCTCAAAGAGAAAGGAAAAATTTCAGTTTAATAATATCCCATCTATATCCTTATACTTTTGCATCTCACAAAGTTCAACAAAATTATTAAGGTGAGCAGCAGCATCATCAGTACTAACACCAGAAAATTGCTCTTTCATAACAAGATTTAACAGAGCAGGTTTAATTTCATAAAAGTCTGCTTTAGAAGCAGGTGGAGCAATAGGAGTGCATATGAAATCATTATTATTTGTGCTAGTGAAGTCACACAACTTGGTGTTCTCAGGAGTACTCATTTTAGCAAAATTAAAGCTAGGCCGAAATACAAAAGTAAATGCAAGTAACTAATTTTTTGTGTTTTTGATATAAAGAAGCAAACAAGATAAAGTAAAAATAAAATAAGCAAGACAAAAAAAAGTAAAGAGATTGGAAGTGAGAGACTCCCCTTGCAGAAGGTTTGACTTCCCCGGCAACGGCGCCAGAAAACTGGCTTGATGCGTGTTAAGTTACACGTCCGTTGGGAACCCCAAGAGGAAGGTATGATGAGTGCAGCAGCAAGTTTTCCCTCAGTAAGAAACCAAGGTTTAATCGAACCAGTAGGAAGTCAAGGGTCTTCTGAAGGTTGTTGGTGGCTGAATGTGGCACGGCGCAACACCAGGGAATCAGCAGCAACGTGGAACCTGCACACAAGACAATCAAACTACTTTGCCCCAACGAAACAGTGAGGTTGTCAATCTCACCGGCTTGCTGAAAACAAAGGATTAAAAGTGTGGTGTGGAAAATGATGTTTGCTTGCAGAGAATTAAAGAGAACAATGATTGCAGTTGGTTGTATTTCAGATGTAAAAGAATGGACCGGGGTCCACAGTTCACTAGTGGTGTCTCTCCATAATAAAATACTAACATGCTGGGTAAACAAATTACAGCTGGGCAATTGACAAAATAGAGAGTGCATAACAATGCATATACAAGTCATGATGATCACTATGAGATTTACTTGGGCATTACGACAAAGTACACAGACCGCTATCCAGCATGCATCTGTGCCTAAATAGTCCACCTTCAGGTTAGCATCCGCACCCCTTCCAGTATTAAGTTGCAAGCAACAGACAATTGCATTAAGTATGGTGCATAATGTAAACAATACAAATATCCTTAGACAAAGCATTGCTGTTTTACCCCTAGTAGCAACAGCACATCCACAACCTTAGAACTTTCTGTCACTGTCCCAGATTAAATGGAGGCATGAACCCACTATCTAGCATAAATACTCCCTCTTGGAGTTACAAGCATAAACTTGGCCAAAGCCTACACTAATAACGGAGAGCATGCAAGATCATAAACAACATAGGCATGATAAATCAATAATCAACTTGACATAGTATTCAATATTCATCGGATCCCAGCAAACACAACATGTAGCATTACAATAAGATGATCTTGATCATGATAGGCAGCTCACAAGATCTAAACATGATGGCACAAGAGGAGAAGACAACCATCTAGCTACTGCTATGGACCCATAGTCCAGGGGTGGACTACTCACACATCACTCCGGAGGAAGGCATGGCGATGTAGAGCCCTCCGGTGATGATTCCCCTCTCCGGCAGGGTGCCGGGAAGAGCTTCAGAACCCTCCCGAGCTAGGGTTGACGACGGCGGCGGCTCTGGAACTTTTCGTGGATGGAGGCTCGGGTGTTTAGGGTTTTCCCGAGAAAGGCAATTTATAGGCGAAGGGGCGATGTCGGTGGAGGCCCGAGGGCTCCTCACCACGTGGCGGCGCCCAGGGGTGGGACCCGCGCCACCACATGGTGAGGGCGCCTCGGTGCCCCCTTCGTCTCTCCTTCGGACTCCGTGTACGTGACAGAAAAATAGGACCTTGGCTTTTTGTTTCGTCCAATTCCGAGAATATTTCCAGAACAGCTTTTCTGGAATCAAAAACAGCAGAAAACAGGAACTGGCACTGTGGCATCTTGTTAATAGGTTAGTCCCAGAAAATGCATAAAAATGCTATAAATTGTGAATAAAACATGTAGCAATTGATATAATATAAGCATGGAACATAAGAAATTATAGATACGTTGGAGACGTATCAAAGTACAATGAGTACACACTGAGTGTCGAACATGTCCGAGAGGTGGGCTATATATAGGGTCGTGTGGCTCACGAAGTGGTCGTGATAGTGCTGATCCAACAGCTCACAAGCCCTCAAAAGAAACACACCCCTGATCCAACGGCTTAGAAGCCCTTGAAATAAACACACGATCCGTGTGCTTCTTCCTGATTGGGCATACTACATGCCGCTAGGGGTAAAGGCGGGAAAAGTCCCCGCCTAGGATTTTCTTCTGTTTGCCAAAACACTTGTACATATATGGTATGGCACCAAGTAGGTTTTGGTGGGATTCAGACGCTCCGGAGCCCCTCTCCGACGAAACCCTAGACCCGCTAGAGAAAAGCCGGACAATTAAATCAATTGATACAAATGAAATGAATATATATAAAAATCAATAGATATGATTTTTACAAATTTTTAGAAAATAATTTGACTTGATTTGGACAATTAAATCTATTGATATAAATGAAATGAACATATATAAAAAAAATCAATAGATATGATTTTTACAAATTTTTAGAAACAAAACTAGAAAATGTAGATATGATTTTCATAAATATTTAAACAATTAAATCAAATATAAAAGAAAAAGAAACTAGAGCAAAAAAAACAATTCGAAAAGCATGTAAATCAAAGGATATAAAAGAAAACATAAAAAGAAACTAGAAAAACAAAAAAAAAATCGAGAAGCCCTTTAGTACCGGTTGGTAAAACCAACCGGTAATAAAGGGTTCGCTGCGCGCGCGAAATTTCGTGCGGCCGAAAACCAGACCTTTAGTACCGGTTGGTGTTACCAACCGGTACTAAAGGGCCTTTAGTCCCGGTTCGTGGCTGGAACCGGGACTAAAGGGCTTTTAGAGCAGTTTTAGTTCTCCCCCCTCCCCATCGTTTCCTCTTCATCCGCGTCACAGTTGCAATCCCGCCGGCGAAGTTGCTCTTTCCTGGCGAAGCCCTGCCCGATTCTCTGGTGCGGCTCCCTCTCCGTCGTTTCCGGCCTCCGCCTACTCCAAGCACCAGGTGAGCCCTCGATCTCCCCGCGTTCGTTCGTTTCCTTGCGCGTGTCGGCCATGGCGTGGTGGGTGTGGAGGAACTGCGCATGAGCACGAGGAGAGAACGTACGGTAGGAGCACGGCCGTCCTCCTGCAGGCCGCGCGCGGCCTGGGGTAGGAGCACGGTCGCCGCGGAGGTGGGGCTCCGGGAGTCCGCCGGCGTCGCGCGCGGTAGAGGCCGGCCGTGCTATGTATATGAATTTTTGTACATGGACCTAATTGTGTTTTCTATTTTCTGATCAGGGACCTTTTTGCAAAAACCAGGGATCTGTTTGTTATATATGTGGAATTTTAGTTATTTGTATAGTACTATGTGCATAGAAATTTTGTATAGTACCATTTCTGTTATTTGTAAGGCGTGTGGGCCTTTTGGCTTATGTTCATGCATGTAATCTTTTTGTCCATGTTCGTTAGGATGATTATTTCTTCTCATTTCATCCTGCATAGGAAATGAAAATGCCCTTCGAGAAAATAGACGAGTATGTATGTGTGCTACCATGCTGAGGCATCTGAAGAAAGAGTTTTATCGATTTTGTACTGAGAGGCTATGACCACAATGTCGTGAGCGTGTTCACATTTTTGTACTCTTTTCACTTGTATCTCACATGAGTGACGTTCCTCTATGTTTTGTCCTCTGATTTTTGTTTTGACTTTCTTGTCATTCAATGTGTAAATACGCAGTTGGTCACTATAATATTTTTCTTGTTTTTCAATTAAATTCATTGTTTTCATTTTTGTATATAACAATCACATTCACGTAAAAGTTGCAGAAATAATTTATATGCAACTCACTATTTTAGATTATTATAGTTAGAAATGTTTTAGGAAAATGTATTTAGGCAATGCTAAGTCAATTTGGAATGATCGTCTTATAAAAATTGTGTTTTTAGTTTATTGTTCTCGGCGACGATGTTCCTGTTGGACCAGAGGGGCGATGTCCGGGACTGGGCTCCGTCGGGCTGGCACTGGGAGGTGCTACCTTCCGGGACGCGCAGCTTGGTGAGGAATCCGGGTGACGTCGTCGACCCAGATCTTCTTTGGTGGCAGTCGCGTGGGCCACGCTCGGTGCAGAGGGAGCCGGGCCCCGAGGAGGTGGTACGTCGCCATATCAGGGAGGAGGACGAGCACGTCCGTTGCTACATGTATTTGTTGGATAGGCAGTATAGCAATAGTTGGTCGTTTCTTCAGAGGGTTCCTTATCACGTGAGCTATGACCCTGTGAGGGTTCCTTGTCTTTGGATGCGCAGCGCCGGCGGCTCAGCACCCCGCGGCTCAGGACCCAGTCTAAGTTAGTTTGAGAGGTTCATGCATGGGAGATGTATTAGTGATATTATTCGTGATGTATTAGGGTTCATGCATGTTGTTTTGTAATTGTTGTTTAAAATTTGTGTACTTTGTAATCTTGATGTATGAAGTTGTTTAAAATTTGTGTACTTTGTAATCTTGATGCAATGAATTTTAAATTTGCTATATAATTGATTGCAGGGACATTGAGCTATGGACGCCTCCGGCAGAGACGACGAGAATGAAGACCGAATGCAACAAATTATTTTTGCGAGTGCCCGTGGAACAAATGCCGGTGGAGAAGATGATGATTTCAGCTCACAATTTCTGAACGACTCCGGTGAGGGACTTGAGTCTGAAGAAAGAAGAGATGACGAACTGCCCTTAACCAACTCCGGCGAGGTATATATTAAGACTGTGTTGATCACTAGATGCATTAATTGATTTGTATTGCACTTATTAACGAATCATTTTTCTTTTAGCCCTCCGGATCGAGCAAATCTACTAAAAAAGGGGGTCCTCGAGGCCGGACGAGAAGGATGTTGAGCGAGGGTCCAAGGTTACCGATCGAGGAAGTTGGTGATAATGGCGAACCGCTGGCACCCATAGAGAACTGCCATAAATTTGTAAATCAAGCTGGAGTCATTGTTAGGGACATGCTCCCGATCACCATTAGAGATTGGCATAAGGCGAAGGACGCCAACGATGAAGCTAGTAATGTCCGCGAACATACAAAAAATTTACTTTGGGATACGCTCATGACACATTTCAACCTACCGCAAAGTCTCACAGAAGGCAAGAAGGAGAAAGTCAAGCAGTGGACTCTTAAGAACATGGCCACACAATTCCAGAGCTGGAAGAAAATATTATGGAGAAAATATGAAAATGAAGCTCCTGATTTCACTGGAACACTAGAGAAGATAAAACATGACTGGCCCGCATTTGTGGCGTATAAGAAATCGCCTACGGTTGTGTCCCGATCGGCCATAAATAAGGTAAATGCTAGGAAGAAGCAATATCACCATAGGTTGGGGACAGGTGGCTACAAGACTGGCATTCCTAAGTGGGAAGCCTTTGAAGCAGGACTGCTTGCTAAAGGGATCACTCCACAGACAGCGGACTGGCCCGAGAGGTCCAAGTTCTGGTTGTTCGCTCATGGGGCAGGGTTGGACCCATAGACAGGGCAGATTGTTGCACAAGGAAAATGGAAGGATAAAATTGCAGATATCACTGTGCAGCTTGTAGATGCAATAAATAAAGTTCGAAGGGGAGAGTACCATCCCGAGAGAGAGAGAACGACGAGCTGACACTCGCCCTGGGGAATCCTGAACACTATGGACGATTACGAGGCCATCCCGGCGGTGTCACCTTGAAGGAAGGGTTTCCGGAGTGCGCTGACAGTTATAAAAGCCGTGGGAGAAAGAAGAAGAAGGAGTTATTCCGGTTATCTGAATTGGAACGTGGGTTCCACGCAGCTAGAAGCATGTGCAGCAGCAGCAAATAGACTCAATTAGTCAGCAAAGGGCATCTCAGCAGCTGCAGCTAGAAGATCCTCAAGCCGATGTCGTCCCATCTCAGCAAAAAAGCAGCGTGGGTTCCACGCAGCTAGAAGCATGTGCATTCGAACCGCCGGTGGCTCGCTACCCCGTGGATGATGTCACGGAGAAGACAGATTGTGAGCTACATATGTCAATGAGGAACATATCCTTGAAGGTGGCGGTCGGCTATGCTTTACCTAATCAACCTGGAGCAAGCTACCATCTTGGTGACATTCCATCTGGCTATGCTTGTGTCGGGGTGATGAAATTGTACCGGGATTTGAAACAATGGATCTTGAGATTCCTGGAGGTGACGAGGAGAAGACACTGGGAGAAGTCAAGCGTGGTTTCGTCCTATGGAACAAGAAATACATCGTCTTTCTAGGCTCCTTGCCAAGGCCACCGACTCCTCCTTGTAGCAGTCCACCTCAGCAGCAAAGTCCACCCCTACCCGAGAGGGACCCCAACCTGAGTCCATCTCGATCTCCGCCATGTGAGGAAGCACCCATTAAGTGCCTCCCGAGGAAACGCCACACCGGTTCGCCGGTTAGGAAGAAAGCTAGAAAGGAGAAAACACCGCCGCCTCTTGAGAAGCGACCTTGGGAAATGACTCGCGAGGAAACCGACGCCATCGTTGAGGCCTACAATAAAGAGTTTTTTACACTGAAAAAGCCCGAGCCACCAAGGGAGAAAATACCTCAGGAGGTCGTTGAGCGCACCCTCGCTGCCTTATGGAACCCTCCACCAAAGCCGCCATCAGACTATGAGCGTTCTATTGACAAGTCATATAGCAATAAGTTGGAGGAGCCGAAAAAAGGGAAACAAGTTCCCCAGCTCGGAGAACAAGATGCACAATCGGTCCCCCCGCTCAAGGTGTTTGACGACAAGGCGCTCAAGGTTCTCAACAGCACATAGGTTCGACAACTGATTACCCCATCTCCGAGCTAGCATATAAATATGTTGCCGGGGAAAATTTGGTCGAGCAGGTGAAGTCCCTAACAACAAAAATACGTTATTTGCATAGTTGTACAAGAAAGCCGCAAAGAAAGGGACAATCAATATCATGGTGGGAGTTAAGGAAGAGCACTACTTCCAAGAATACGCTGTGTCCGTTGAGTTTACCGAACTTTTTCAGTTATACAATTTCCGGGCCCTCGACAAATCTATCATCAGTTGCTATTGTCTGTAAGTGATTTATTTCTGTAATTTAAGTCTTTAATTAGCTCAGCTCGTTCATTGTCTGTAATTATCCTCACTATAATCTTTTGTGCGCTATATTATGCAGATTGAAGATTCTCGAATGCAAAAGGGATGAAATCACGGACATTGGGTTCATTGACCCGGATAAAATTCATGAAGTCACCATAGAAAATCCCTATTATAACAAGGACACACCGGGGATTTTGCTAAGGTTTTTGAAGCGACAACGTGACAAAAAATAAATACTTTTTCCTTACAACTTCAAGTGAGTGTTACTGTCTTGTACACATTCTATTTTGCTCACCAGATGTTAAGGTTTAACTGATGAGTTATCCATGACTGCGTATATAAACGTGCGCAGGTTCCACTTTATTCTTCTCGTCATTAACATTCACGCTGGAGAAGTTGAAATCCTTGACTCATTAAGGAGAGAACCTAAAGAATTCAAGACCTGTTTTGATATGCTCACAGAGTAATTTCAATTCTTATCGCCTCTTTCGTTCATTTCCTGATATCAAGTAATTAATAACTCCTTTGTTCATTTTCTTTGTCGGACAGCGTTTGGAAATCGTTCATCAAGGAAGAACCCGGTGAATGGAAACCGAAGCTGACATGGCGTTTGAACGACGTAAGTAGTACTACCTAGGTCCGCGCACCATTATCATACTTGATTATTATTTGATTGAATTTTATTCTTGTACAGACTTGCCTTAAACAGCCACAGGGGACTGATTTATGTGGATTCTACGTTTGCGAGTACATTCACATGAGGACCAACGAGAGATTCAACAACCAAACAAATCAAGATGTACGTAAACATTATTCACAACTTTATTTTGTTACCATCAGTTGTGCGGAGTTTCATTCATAATTGTTTTATTATGATTTGATATAGACACACAACTCATGTATTCATTTTGGTCTCATTCTTTTAAAGTTGGCAAGAAAGCGGAACGCGCTCCCAATGCAGGACCGCTTCAAAGCAATTGCGGAGGAATTGGCGGGATTTTTCCTTGCGGAGGTCATACCTAAATTCGGAGAGTACCACTATGATGAAAAATAGTATGCCTCCATGTAATAGTGATCTCCATGTAATTAAGTACTTTATACGAAAACGTGATCTTCATGTACTACTTAATTTGTATGTGTTATATATATGCATCAACGTGATCTTCATGTAGTTGTATGTGTTATATATATGCATCAATTTGATCTTCATGTAGTAATTTATATATATCAAAACGCGTTTTTGGCGCATCGACGTGATCCCCGTACGATAGAAACCATCCGAAACCCCTAAACCCCTCCTAAACCCTAAAACCTGAAAAATAAACGAAAAAAAAAAGGGCCTACCTTTAGTCCCGGTTCGTGTTACGAACCGGGACTAAAGGTCTCCAGCCCCGCGGTCTCCTCCGTGCCCACGTGGGAGGGCCTCTTGTCCCAGTTCGTGGACAACCGGGACTAGAGGGGGGGCCTCTAGTCCCGATTGGCTAGTCCCGGTTGCCCAACCGGGACTAGAGGCACTCTGGAACCGGGACTAGTTCCCCGTTTTCCACTAGTGCCTCACCATTCAAGCAAACAGTTGATGCTCAATAGAGAGCATCATTTCATTCATAATGAAATACAATTTCATGTTCGGCTTTCTATCAAGGGATTCTTAGAATTTGTTGAAGAGAGAAGTAAATTGTACACAAAAAGACAGCAGTCGCATGATCCGCTTCTTTTTTTATGTGGGATCTACTCTCAAAAGTTGAAAGTTCCTCCTAAGGAAGACAAGGACTAAACCTGATGGGTAGCCCAGTCATGGGCAGAAGCAGAAGAACTGTACGAGGGGGGCCGAGGAAATATTTACCCTCTTGTCAATTGTTGGGGGTGTCGAACTACAACAATGCAAAAAAATCAGTGGCTTTGAGCAAATAAACTAGGGGTAACAAAAGAAATATGCATGCATGTTAGGTGGGCCACGGTGTTATAATTTGAGGCGCATAATCGATCTAGGAGGACAAGCAATCACAGAAAATGACACCGAGATTTGATAACACAGTTCAACGATTAACGCCGACATATGCGGGGCATGCTTAACGTGCGCTCCTCCCATGTACTAATAAACATAGTACCATCGACGACAAAACTGTCGAGGCATACAGACGCATCAGATCTACAACGCCACGTCGGTCCGAGGCCCCTGCCACGGGTGCTGGACCGTCCTCTTCTGAACTTCTGTCTAGTCTACCAGTTTTTCGTCTTAGTCTATTTTGGCTACTCATTGTGACTTTATATATTAGACCAAGTTACATGTGTTCGACTCAAACACCTAACCTTACGCTAATTACAAGTCCAATTGTAGCCCTACTCATACACATATTCGGCACATAATCCAACATAGGGCCCCGGCTAGTTCCAGGGGTGCTGGACCTAGCTTAATGCATGGGTATTCAGTTTATACACATCATTTTGCCAAGGAATTATGTATGTTTTATATATAGTGTATACATGTATGCAAAACCATGAAGAAAACACAAAATGACATTCTATTCAAGTATTTAGCCCAAATCTGTCCTTACTTCCACATGGCTCACACTTCCCTCTCCCATTCCATTAGCACGTAGTTGGAATCGAATAAAAAATAAGTCTTTAGACTGTTAAAAATTAGGTTTCAAAAATTTGAATACCCACTCTTCAAATTCTAGGCCCGCCACTGACTGGTTCCCCTTTCTCCGGCACTTAGCACGGCCCTACGGCCCCAAAGACCAAAGCTTGGGTGTGCGTGCACATAAGTTTTTGTTTCATGTCCTTGAACTGTTGTGACGCCTTTTTATTGTTTTGACGCAACACAACAGAGAAACGTGGTTTTACTGTATGTCGTTAGAACTTAGAAGCCACCACTCTATCCCTAGGTTTGCAGAGCACTTCACAAAAACTTGAGGATGCTCGCGTCCCCCCTTGCGCCTCGCGCTTCGCCCCACCGCCGCCTCCACCTCCCCGCCGGTAGCGTCGCTCGTTCTCTGAGCCTCGCGGCGGCGACCCCCCTGCGCCCGTGCTTGCTTCCTCTGGTCCCGCGCCCCTTTGCGGATCTCGTGGAGATCGCCGATCCCGAGATTGATGTCGATGTTCATTCTGATGATGGGATCTGCGGCGAGGAGGATGACGGTGCGTCGGCTCGTTCGTGTGCTTCCACAGCTTCGCTGGGTGGTGATTCTCTGATTCGGGTGGTGAGAGCCTTGGATTTCTCTGGTCCTCGGGGATCTACGCGTTGTCAGATTGTGTCGATCAGAGAGAGTCCAGGAGATCGCGGTGCGGCGCGTGTTGGCCGTGGGGCTGCGGTGGCGGATCCGCCATGGCATGGGGATTCCTCTGCTTTTCCTCCGTTGAACATCAGCAGTGGGCTATCAAATTCAAATTTGGCCCCTGATGTCAGTTCGGGCCCCGCTTCTCAGAGGCTTGGGGTCGAATCCATGGAGGTGGATGTAGTAGAGGAGTTTTTCGAGCAGCTTTGGGTAGTTCCGTCATCTCCAGTCAGGCGCCCCTCTGGAAACTTCCTGTGTTGGGTGAAGAAGGGGATCGGGGACGAGAAGGTGACATTATCCGATTGCTATCCTTCCTCCAGATCCGCCCTCTTCCATCATCGAGCAAGGAAGCTCGTTCCCAGAGATCTGTCGTGTCGAGGTTCGTTTGCGGAGGTTGTTAGCCGGCCGATGGCTGGGGCCGGAGTTCCTGCTTGCGGTCGGGGACGGGGCCGTGCGGGTCCTGTGCCACCGACCCAGAACCCTGTCGTCGATGCGGCTCCCGCACCGGCGGCGGCGCCTCCCCCTCGCCCGACGCAACCTCGAGCTCAGAAGGCCCCGTTCAATCGTGGTTTGCAGCGTTGCCAGCAGAAGCTTTCGAATTATCCTGTTCAGCTCCAGATTCTGCATCAGCAAGTAGGATTTCAGGGCTATGCTGGGATGCCGCAGCCGCAGCTAGGGTTTCAGAACCAAGGGCCGCAGTTGCAACAGATGAATCAGATGCCTCATAATTATCAGCCAATTCAACAAAACGTACCTGCTGCCCTGCCTCAGGTACAATCTCAGCAACAGAATTCGGGTGGTGGTTCATCTCAGTCGACTGCTGGTGCAGCTCCTGCAGTGAATCAGTCTGTGGTTCCAGAGCAAGAGCTTGACCCTAGGTTCAGCAAAATGATTTGCTTCAACTGCGGTGACCCCGGGCATTTTGTTGGTAACTGCATCAAACAGAAGAAGTGGTTCATCTGTAATCTCACAGGGCATCCGGTCCATTTGTGTTCAGAGTGGTCCAAAAATCACCCTGCTGCTTCGTATTTTGGAAGTGCTACCTCTGGATTGGGCTTTTATCATCTTGATGTGCCCGAGGCTACCGAAGTTCAGTGGTTGAACTTTGAGAATTGTGGAGTCATTTCTGTGAAGAAGGGGCTCATTTCTCAGGTGGGGCTGGAGAGGAATCTGTCCTCAATTTTCTGCCAGAATAAAAAATGGCCTTGGCAGATAAGAGGATTAGAACCTGGGTCTTATCTTGTGAGATTCCCACCGTGGAGGAGTGTCAAAGAATTAAGTGAATTCCCTGCCTTCGATTTGGAGAAAGAAGGGGTAACTGTGAAGATATCAACTTGGTTTGGAGACATCAAACCATATGGGTCTCTCCAAGACGTGTGGGTTACTGTCAATGGTATGCCACCGAAATGGTGTGGATGGAAAACCTTCGGGCAGCTGGCCTCTATCTTTGGGGTGCTGATGGATGTTGATTGGGCTACTTTCTTCAGGAGCTTTTACGCTGATGTGAAGCTGCTCATTTCCTGCAAAGACGCAACCAAGATACCTAATCAACGTGTGGTGGAAATGAATCAAGAACTCTTTCTCCTCACTCTGAAAGTGGCGGCTGCTAATGGAGGGGGCAATGGCAATGGTGGTGATGGTCCTGGCGGCTCTGCTGTGATTAGTACGGGCGATCCTCCTAACAATATGGATACAGACCCACAAGCTCCAGCCCCTACTGATCCGTGTGCTCATCAAACCATTGAGCCAGCTGCCGGTGCTATCCAAATGTCGGGTGTCCAAAATGCTAAGCTGGGAAGATGTGTGAGCTGGAATGGCGTCCTGGGTGACAAAATTAACAAAGATACTCTCTCATTGCCTGATGCTTTGGATTACCAGATGCTGGATGAATCTGTTTGGGACTGGGAACCTTTCCATATTGATGTGGGTGAAGTTGAAGAGTTTGCTCTATCTCAGATGGGAGAGAAGTCCGTGAATATGGAGTACTGTTCTCAGGTCCTGAATGACTACCATGATGAATCTGATGATGAGCAAGTGAATGTGGATGGTGATGGTGCTTTGGAGTGTTTGAATCAGGAAGTATGTGACAAGTTGGGAAGTGTTAAGAAATCTCTTCTGCCTTTCCTGAATGAAGCCTCTGAGTCAATGATCCCGTTACCTGTTTGTGGTGAGAAGAAACCTAAGTGGGGGCCGGTGGTGGCCTCCCGGAGAAGCTCGAGGAACCATGGCAATGTCAATGTGATGGAAAAAGCGAAGGAGTATCAGAAGAAACGGAATCTTGAGGTTCCTCCTTCTTTCCGAGGTAATTCCTTTGCTATATTAGGGGCTGATGCACTTCTTGATATGACTGATGATGTGGATATTTCCTTGGGTGCTTCCTTTGTTGATCGTAATATTAATGCTTGTGCGTTAATTGATAAAGAGGTTATCCTCAATCATGAATTTGCTAAGGCTAATCCTGAAATAGTTTTACCTGATAATTTAGATTTTGTTTTCTCTGATCAGTTGCCTGAGCAGAGTTGTGTTAGTCCTCTAGTTGTGGGTTCGAGTTCGCAGCCTTGTTCGGATCAGTTGCCTGACCCCGAATCTGGCTTGCCAACCCCAACTTGGACTGTGGTTAGGAATAGAAAAAATAAAACATCTATCAATGATAGGAGCCATATGGAATACTAGAGGCACAGGTAAAACTGGCCGAAAACAAGCGATAGCTAACTTAGTTAAGGACTATAAACTTGAGTTTATTGGCCTGCAAGAAACTAAGTGTGAGAAATTTTCTCCTCATTTTCTGTCTTATATCTCGGGTAACTGGGATTTTTCGTGGGTTGAACTCCCGGCCAAAAAAACTGCTGGTGGTATTTTGGTTGGTTTTAGAAATAATCTTTTTGAAGTAATTAGTCATGATTGTTTTAAATATTGTGTGACTATTACTGTTTTCGATAAGAGAGAAGATTTTGTTTGGCAGTTGGTTGCTGTGTATGGCACTCCATATTATGATTTTAAAATGGAGTTCATTGCTGAACTCCATGACATAATGGATAAATGTGTTGTCCCTGTTCTTTTCGGAGGTGATTTTAATCTGGTCAGGAATGCTAATGATAAAAGTAATGGGGTGGTCAATAATAATTGGACCTTCCTGTTTAATGACTGGATTAATAATTGGTCCCTTATTGATCTTAAACCTGCGAATATGAGCTTCACTTGATCTAACAACCAAGTTGATCCTGTTATGGCTACGTTGGATAGGTTTTTGGCTAGTACTGATTGGGGAGCTGCCTTTCCATTGACGTCTGTTAAAGCTTTACCTAAGCCTGTGAGCGATCACACCCCTCTCTTGATTGACTCTAGGTCCAATTCAGTACCTCCTCCCAGACTTTTTAGGTTTGAGAATTGGTGTCTAGAACATCCAGATTTTATTCAAATGGTGGTTAAAACTTGGAATACGCCGTGTAGATTTACAGATGTGGTGGATATCTGGCAGTTTAAGCTGCGATTACTTAGACGCAACTATAAAGGCTGGAGCATTAATGTTGATGCTGCTAGTAAAAAAGTAAAAAAAAGATTTGGTTCAAGAATTTGATATCCTTGACACGTTTTCTGAAGCTAATCTCCTCTCTGACCAAGAGAAAGCTAGACTTGATCAAATTAAAAATGATTTGGATAGAATTCTTAAGCAGGAGGAAACTAAAGCATGGCAACGTTCTAGGGATAGATATATCGTGAGGGTGATCGTAATACTTCCTATTTCCATGCTGTTGCCAACCAGCGGAGAAGGAAAAAAGGTATTGCGGTCCTTGATGGCCCGGATGGTCCTGTTGATAATAACAGTGACATGTTGCGGGTGGCTGCTTCGTTTTATAAGAATTTGTTTGCAAAGGAGAATAAACTGGACATATCTTTGGGAGACCATTTCTGGGATCCTGAGGATATGGTTTCTCCTACAGAAAATGAATTGCTTCAAAAACCTTTCTCTGAAGAAGAGATAAAAAAAAGCAATTGATGATTCTTATGCTTGTGGTGCTCCAGGCCCCGATGGTTTTTCTTTTCTCTTCTATCAAAGATTTTGGGATTTGATTAAAAATGATTTTATGGGTCTTGTGAGGGGCTTTGAAGCCGGAACTTTGAAGGTTTCTAGGCTGAATTATGCTATAATTATCTTAGTTCCAAAAGAAACGGATGCAAGAGATATGAAGAAGTTTAGACCCATTAGTCTAGGTAATTGCAGTCTGAAAATTATTTCGAAAGCTATTACTAATAGGATTACTCCTGTTGGGGATAGAATTATTTCGAGGAATCAGTCTGCCTTCATCAAAGGGTGATTTATTCTAGAAAGCGTTGTTGCTGCACATGAATTTATTCATGCAGCACACTCTAATAATTCCAGTGCCCTGGTACTTAAATTAGATTATGAAAAAGCCTACGATCGGGTGGATTGGGACTTTCTAGATGAAATGCTTCAGTCGAGAGGTTTTGGCCCCATTTTTAGGAGTTGGATTAAGAGTATGTTAGTTGGTGGATCCTTTTGTGTGAGATTGAACGACTTTAACTGTGCATATTTTAAGGCGGGTAAAGGGTTAAAACAACGGGATCCGGCCTCTCCCATTCTCTTCAATCTGGTTGCGGATGTTTTTTCCAAAATGTTGTTTAAAGCTGCCGGTAATGGTCTGATCCGTGGCCTTTTGCCACAAGTGGTTCCGGGTGGTGTCATCAGTTTACAGTATGCTGATGACACCATCCTTTTCTTGGAAAATAATGAGGATTATGCCAGAAATCTTAAGTGGCTGTTGTCTTGTTTTGAAAACATGTCTGGCATGAGAATTAACTATCATAAAACGGACCTCATGACGATCAATGTTGGTCCTCATGAAGCAAAAACCTTTGCTCAGATTTTTTGTTGTAAGATTGCTTCGTTTCCATGTAAGTATTTGGGTGTGCCGTTGCACTACTCCAAGCTTAGGAAAGAAGATATTCAGCCTATTGTTGACAAAACTCCCAAAAGATTTGGGGGGTGGAGGGGTAAGCTGTTAAATTATAAAAGTAGGTTGGTTCTACTTAAAGCTTGCATTGCCAGTATCCCCATGTATCTTTTGTCGGTGATCAAGTTCCCTAAGTGGGCGATCAAAGCCATTAATTCACAGATGTCTCACTTCTTGTGGAGTGATGCCCTGGATAGAAAGAAATACCACCTTGCTAATTGGGAGTTGGTCTGTTTGAAACAGGAATTTGGGGGGCTGGGTGTTCAGAATTTGAGAGATTTTAATCCTTGCCTCCTTACTTCCAGGATCAAGAGATATCATCTCGATGCCAATAGTATTTGGAGACGTATCGTTGATTATAAATATGATCTCTCCCCTAATATTTTAGCTGCTACCCCTATTTCATGTTCACCTTTTTGGAAAGGCGTGATGTGGGTAGCTAATGCAGCTACAATGGGTTTTCGTTGGAAAGTGGGGAGTGGAACTAAAGTTAGGTTTTGGAGTGACGTTTGGATTGGCAACTGTAGTTTGGCAATTCTGTTCATGGATCTTTTTGCAATCGTCAATGAGCAGGATTATACAGTTGTGCAGGCCTGGAATGGGTCAGATCTTATGTTTACCTTTACGAGGTGTGTTACTCCAGATTGCTACAATCGTTGGTTGGAACTTTCGCAATTGATAAGTACTGTTACTCTTTCAGATGAGGATGATATGCCTGTGTGGGTCTTTCATTCATCTGGGACTTATAATGTTAGTTCCTTTTATGCAATCATTAATAACAGAGGTGTTTTGCCTGTCCATACTCCGAAGCCTAAATGTGCCTCCCCGCCTACATGTTTTCCTATGGTTGTTAGCCAATAATAAAACTTTAACCAGGGATAATTTGGCTAAGAGAAGGCATGTGGAAGATAAAACCTGTCTGTTTTGTTCTGAGCCTGAAACCTGTCACCATCTATTCTTCGATTGCTTTGTAGCAAGACTTGTGTGGCCAGTTATATCTGAGATGTTTGGTGTGGAACTTGGTTCGAATTTTGAATCGGTTGCACGGTGGTGGCTCAGTAATAACAAAAATTCAGTTCTGAACGTAGTTTGCACTGCGGTTCTGTGGGCTATTTGGAAATTGCGTAACGATTTTTGTTTTCAGGGAAAAAGCTGGCCAGGAGTGAAGGACTTGCGGAGAAGAATCGCTCAGGACATCGATCAATGGAAAATTCTCTCCAAGGATGCAGCGGCCGAGTCCCTGGCAAGGCATGCTATCGTGCTGAACAAGAAAAGGGGGAAGTGCTTCGCATTGCGTGGCTGTGAAGCTCCAGAACGTCGAGGCCGATGACTTTGCCTTCCCAATTGATGTTGAGTTCGACAAGCGACAGGCGGAGGTGTGCAAGATGATGATTATGAGCCTCCGACAAGTCTGAAGCTTGGGGTTCCTTTGTTGGTTGGGTGGTTTTAGTGTTAGCATGTAGTTCTGATATCCTTGAAAAGACTTGTGGTTGTAATAAGTCCCCTGGAGTGGTTGTTTTGCGTGAGCGGTAGTGCTCTTATGGACCTGGTTTGCATAACTCTGTGCGGCCTGGGGGTGTTGAATGATGCAAGACCGTGATGATTTCAATGAAATCGGGGGGAGCCCTTTTAATCTAAAAAAAACGCAACACAACAGATGCTGCAATGATCTTGCAAACATGATTTTTTTTGTTGCAATGATATAACGACTCAGAATTGTGATCTAACGTTAGATAGGACTCCTGAAGGCTATTAATACTCTCTTTTTTAAGGTCGAGCTGACGTCTAGCGCGGGCCAAGAAATATTACATGTATACACACGTGAAAAAACGATGTATGCGGAGGTATCATGTTGCAACACGAAGACGTGCCATATTTTAGCCCAGTTCTGTGAGTCTGATACCATATCATGCCGTTCTTTTCCTACCAATTGTAACAAACAAAGGAATCAGGAGTATACGGGTCCCATTTGGAAGCACTTCTAAAATACTGAAGTATGGAATACTTCAAGGCGTTTGGGTCAAATAAAAACTGTGGTTTAGAAACTGTAGTATTCTCCCAATACTTCATTTTTTTTGTCCTTTTGGAAACTTTGGTCTTGACCTCTTTTTTCCTAAACCAAGAAACTGAAGTATTCATCCGCCTGACACTCAAATACTTCGTTATTTGAATACTATGGTTTATGAAGACTGAGCTCCCAAACTAGGCCGACATGTTTTTCTAAAACAATGAGCTTCCCTCGTCGATTTCCATTAAAAAAGCTAGTCCATTATAACAAAAGAAAAAAAAAGGAAAAACAAAGCCAGCACAAGAAGGTGCCTATGCCGCTGTTCTATTTGCTCACACACTACTACAGTCCATCGAGATAAATTCAAGCACAAACATCATCTAATCCTGCGCTATTTTTTTAAAATAATACATTTTTAAATTAAATTCGAGATATAATACGCATTTTCAAAGTTTTCTAAAAATAATACGCCCTCGTTGACGCCGTACCTGATAGGTACCTATCGTCTAGCCGTACACGATTAGCTGGTCGTCCGTCGGCTGCATGCCTGACAAGACCTGCTCGTCTGCGGCGTAGACAACTGGACCTGCTCGTCCGCGCCGTGGACGACCGGTGTATGCATGCGATTTCTCACGTATCGATCGGTGGTAGCAGCTAGCTAGCTAGCCGGCGGGCGTGCCTATCGATGGATCGGCCGGTGTATGCATGCAATTTCTCACGGATGGATCGGTGGTAGCAGCTAGCTAGCCGGCCGGCGTGTGTATCGATCGATCGCGTGAGAGACTTATCGTTGACGCCGTGGACGACAGGCTTGTCGGCGCAGATGATTGGGTCTGGTCGTCACGGCGTGAACGATAGGCCCTGCTCGTCCACGGAGTCAACGAGGGTGTATTATTTTTGAAATTGTTCGAAAACACGTATTATTTCTCAAAATCAATTTAAAAAATATATTATTTAAAAAAAATTAGCTAATCCTGCAACGGCGCCATCCATCGAGATGAATTCAAGACGCATAGTAATGTTTGCTCATGTTTGAGACAGTCCCTTCGTTATATTTGCTCACACACTACTACAGTCCATCGAGATAAATTCAAGCACAAACATCATCTAATCCTGTAAAAGAACACATACAACTGTTTGAGTGCATGATTGCACAATGACAATAATAGATCACATAGTAATGTTTAAGACAGAAGGAACTGATAGAGATTAGAAAAGGAGGGAAAGCAGTGACTGAAATCAGCTAACGCAGGGAACACCGAACACAGAAGTTGCACACAAACCAGAGCCTCAACCCAGATGTTAAACTAAAAATTGTTCCACTCCACCAACACACTAGAAGGCAGACACAACCAAACCTACCACTGGAAAGACTAGCATATGACTTGATTGATTCAAACATCAAGGGAATAGACAAGAGTGTACATGTCATGCGTTCACAATGCATAGATGCTATCTAACTCCACACACACATGTGGTCACAACAGATAACAAAATATAAGAGAAGAAATTACCTCAAGTACTTGGTGAACTCAGCGGGAAGAAAGGACTCAAAATACCAATACTTGGTTTGCGAAAAGTCGGTCACACGAGAGATGTCAGTGTCTTCTAGTTCTGGATTCATATATGGATGGCAAGACTTGACTATCTTTTTGCTCAAGTCAATAGACACCAGCCAAGTCTCGAATAACATTTCCCTTCAACCCTCTTACTACAACACAAAGCAAACACTAGTGGGGTCATCAATGCTGACATGAGGAAACTGTAAGAGAGTGCTTGGAAGACTCTTAAAACCATCAAGAGACAAGAGCTCCTCATATGTAATCTCATCGGTCTTTTCCCACTCCATCTTATCCACGCCTGTCCTCTTCAGAGACCAAGAGCTGACGGTAAAATCTACAGACTGTTTGAACTCTCCGGTGATCTTGCCGTCGCCATGCACAACGGTGACATACTTCAAGGCGCCGCAGCTGGTGACGCCCACGGTCTGGCAGGCATCGACCCATCCGGTGCCATGACATTCGTCATACAGATTGGGCACTTTCTCGGGAAATTCTTTGTAATAGAGCACTGGACTGTCCTCGAAGATGTCACAGAAGATAATGCCATGGCAGTAATCGATCCAGCAGAGGGAGCTCCCAAAGGCGACGACTTTGTCCGCATCACAGTAGAAGAGCAACTTCTGCAAGGAAAAATTCTCCCCGCAACCCAGGGGTATGAACGGTGGCTGCTTGATCTCCCACTGGCTGGACTTGGACGGGCAGAACACGTGAAGCTGTGGTGGCGCATTAGCCGGCCAGTTGAACTGAAGCTCGGCGACAGCGAACTCCTTCTCGCCGCGGCGCAGGACGCCGAGATCCAAGCCCTTGGCCCTCCGCGCTTGCTGGTTCGTCACGACGTAGCGCTCCTTCTCGATCCGAGCCCGGACCTCGGGCTTGGTGCCGCCAAGAGCGGGCAGAAGGTCCGCGAAGGCCCACCGGTACCGGCACTGTAGAGGAAGAGGTCGATCATGCCGTACTTGCGGCCGCGGGACACGTCAATGAGGTATGACCTCTGAAGGAGCAACGCGTCGCGGTGGGTGGCGGCGGCGTGGAAGTCGTTGAAAGACGATGCGCCGGCGTCGACCCGCACGAGGATGCGGGACACCCGCGGCGGCGCGTGGAGCTGGAATCCGACGTGAAGCGCGTTGTCCCCGGAGCCGCTGCCGGAGGCGACGGTTGGGTCGTCCACGTCGAGGTCGTCCTTGCGTACCACGAATCGGTCCAGTAAAACCCAGTCAGGGAAGGGAGCCATGGCCGGCGGGGAGATGGTCTCGGGCGGCGGCGCCGATCCCCAATCACTTTGCCTTCAATTGCTCTGGGACGAGAGAATGGTGTTGGTTTTCTGGTTGGGCTTGGGCATCGAGATCGGAAAAGTCGCGTTACAACGCGCTATGGCGCGCGTGTGTTATCGTGGGCGTTGAATCCAGCAAGGGGATCAGCGCTCGAGGCCCACCTCCCCCCAGTTTTTGACCCCTACTTCTGACACCTACCAAGCTACCCGAGCTGAATACAACAGGGAACTGTACACCGTATACATAGGGAAAGCCAGACCGCCCCCAGCTTAATAATAGTGAACCATCTCGAGCTTAATAATAGTGAACCATCTCGAGCCCCAACGCAGTTCGACTTGTGAGTCCGGGCCTCTCCTCTCTCGCTGTCTTCTCGTCCCCGGCGGCCGCCACTTCATGTTCACTGGCGGCAGTGAGATTCGAGCGGCGGAGCGTGACGGTTCACCATGGCGTGTAAGATTGGTTCACAGATCTTCTCCTCAGGTTAGTCCTCCGCCTCCATGGTCGCAAATGGATCTTGTTTTTGTACAAGATCTCAGCTATCTCTGATTTATATTGCAGTATGGAGGTTCCAAACCTGGATTCGAGTTATTTTCTTAGTGCCCCTCGCTAATCCGACGAGAGCAGAGGCAACCAGTCCGTCCTGATGTAGCCCAACCTACGGCTCCTACAACAAGTGGCCCAATGATATGAGTAAGAGTCAAAACTCTCCATGATAAGGTGAATTCACTCCTATCTATGTGTGATCTCGACACTCCTTTGAATGGTTTGCTACTCCATTCGGATACTTTGTGCATACTCAGGAACCACCTTGATGACGACCCTCAATGGAGTGGAGAAGATGACCAAGAAAAGACCCAAGAAGATGGCCAAGAAGAAGAACGGGGAAAAGAAGCTGGAAATCCTGAAAAAGTGCCGGCCGGTACTACCGGTCCATCGCGGCCGGTACTACCGCCGAGACGCTAAACGCTACTGGATCCGATGCCACCCTAAGCGGTACTACCGGAAATAGTTCCGGTACTATCGGACGTCCGCATGTCCGGTACTACCGGCCACTTCAGTCCGGTACTACTGGCCCTGCGCGTGTCTGTGTGCAGATCTGAATTTTGACCCATGTATTTCGTCCCCTTTTGCCTAGACTATAAATAGACACCCCTTGGCTAGATCTAGGGTTAGACAATGATTTGGGATTAGAGTAGAGGCTTGCTCCTTCTTCTCAAAGTGTCTCTTTCCTCCTATGGAGATGAATCAAGGCCTCCCCTTGTGGAGATGAACCAAGGCCTCCCCTTGTGGAGAAGATCACTGTGTGGATACCAAGTCTTCTTCTTGTAGTAGTCTGCTACTTGTCAATCTTTCATCTTAGGGTGACTTTATTGAGTTGGTTTGGATTGACCAATTGGACAAACAATCCTAAGAGTAAGGTGTGCTTGGGAGAGGAGAATTGGGGGCTACCCTAGGGGATTTGTTACCAATTGATTCTTGCTGAGTTGCTTCTTGCTAGTTATCTTGGATTTGAGAGTTTTCCCCTCTTCGTGTTCTTGAGTTCATCCCGCGTTCTTCGTGTTCATCGTCCCTCCGCCCAAATCCGTGAAAATCGGGACCAACCCACATCATATGGTATCAGAGCTCTAGGTTGACACGGATTTGATTTGTGTTTCCACCAAAATCCACCAAAATTTTCTTCGTTTTTCAGAAATTCGAAAATTTCCACCAAAAATAGCCTTGTGTTGATTCGAGCCGATCTGTCGATTCGTTGCGTTTTTGGTAGTTTTTGTCCATGGATCTGTTGCTTTAGGACCCCCTCCACCTTTGTTTGTGTTCCCTAGCCTCAATTTTGCCAATTTCCCACGAATTTGAGGATTTTTCGAGCTCAATTTCCGCCCAAATCGCGACCAAGAACTCCAGATTTCGGGTCCACCGGTACTACCGGCCAGACCTTCGATACTACCGGAGCTTCGCGACCGACCGGTACTACCGGGACTTATCGAGCGGTACTACCGCCGGGCAGGATTTTCAGAGCAGATTTTTCTTATTTTTCCTCGGTTCGTTTTGGCATTTCCTCGTTGGTTTGAGTCCTTTCTTGGTGTGCCCTACGACTACGACATCGACAAGCTTCCGCAGCCACGCATCTTCAACGCCAAGCGACGACGCCACCAAGGACTCGACTTTCCCCACATCATAATCCGTTGTGAGCCCTTCTTCCTTTCATGTACCTTGACCTATCGGACTAGCTCTTTGATATTGCGGGGCATTGCACTTGTTCGAGTGATTGTCTTAAAGTATTGGCGAGTGTGTTTCGTTAGAGATCTTGGCACTAGCAAAAGAGAAGGAATCATCGTCAAAAAGCAAAAATCAAAAAAAAAAAGAGAAGAGAAAAGAAAAGAACATGAGTAGTGCCAAGTATCATCTCTTGTAGGTTGCGACAAAGCTTGTACCGCCAAAGTGAGTGAGCGTGTAACACTTGTGCAAATCCGTTGCCCACAAAAGGCAATTGAGCTAGCGTCCCTCTTGTGTTCGGTGACATTTGAGCGCGTAGTCTTCGTTAGGTTGTCTATCTTCGAGTGCTCGCCCTTTGGTCGCCCAACCCCATCATTCGCTTTCTTCATCATTTGTGGTTGAAGTTTCTTTGGTAATTTGATCATTGTGGATTTTCTCTACCTTTGACAATATACTTTCGTCGGGTTTGCTTGTTTCGTTTGCCACTTCATACCTTCCTATCCTCATAAGTGTGTGTGTTGGGTGTTAGAACCGGATTCTCTCCTCTCAAGCCACATTATACTTGGGATATAGTTTGTCTTGGTTTTTCTTACCACACATCTCACTTGTTCTTGAGAAAATGTTTAGGGGAAGTACAAACGGAAGCTCAAGCTCGGACGATGAAATCCATGGTGGAGTTCGCGGTGATCATGGCTATGTCACACAACGGAGTTTGTTGGTCTTCGACACTTCTTCGTGATGGCCTAGGACGCTACGAGCGCCGTCTTCAAGCAAGAGAACAACTTCAACGACGCATGCATGCGCAAGAAGCATATGGAGCGGGTGACCGAAGCTATCAACAACCTTGTGCGACAACGAGCTTCTTCACGCTCAAGCCGTACAAGAAGCACCTCAAGGTCGACACAAGCACGTCATGGACGTCATGAACCTCGACAAGAACGTCAACATGATCCAAGGCGCGACGCCCATGAACGACCTCCTCCTACGTTGAACAACCACATGATCTTCACGCGAACAATGCCAATGCGCATCAAGAACAACCTCACCAAAATGATGAACGTCGCGAACGCATACCATCACCACCACCGCAACAACGTGATCGTCATGACCCATTGGCTAATGACAATGGCGTTCCGGGTGCGAATGACTTTTATGAACAAGGACGTCACCCCGTCATCCTCCAAGGCCACGTCATCAAAATCATGACAATGCGAACAATAACGAACAACCCGTTCATCAACAAGAGCACCTCCTCAACATGATCCTCGTCCTCGTCAAGACTTCCACATGATCGTCACAACACCAACGTTCCGAGTCAAGTGATAACGAGTCAAGCCAACACAATGGTGATGGACTCAATCGAAGGAGACGTGGACGTGCATTCCCACGTGGTGGCCATGGTGACGACTATGATGACTTGACCAACGTCCGCTTTGACATACCCAAGTTCTACGGCACAAGTGATCCGGAAGCTTACTTCTCATGGGTACTCAAGGTTGACAAGATCTTCCGCGTGCAACGCTTCTCCGACAACAAGAAGGTTGCCTTAGCCTCGATGGAGTTTGAAGAGTATGCCCTCTTGTGGTGGGAACAACTACAAGATGGCGTCGCTAACCACCAACAACCAATTGACACTTGGGTTGAAATGAAAGAAACAATGTACAAGCGCTTCGTGCCAAGCCATTACACTAGAGACTTATACAAGAAGTTGCAAGAGTTGAAGCAAGGTTGAAGTCGGTTGATGAGTACTAAGGAATGGAAATCTCCATGATGAGAGCCAATGTCAACGAGTACGAAGAGCAATCCATGGCTCGTTTCATGAATGGCCTCAACTATCCAATCAAGAAGATCGTGGAGTTCCAACCATATGCCTCTTTGGTTGAGCTAGTACATCAAGCTTCCAAGGCCGAGCGCCACGTGCTTGAAGAGCTCAAATACCTCAAGACAAAGGCATTCTTCGCCAACAAGCCTTCTTCGTCAACACACCTTCACAAGCTCTTCCTCAAGCGAACACTCGAGGTCCTCCAAGAGTCTCTACTTCGACACCTCAAGCGCCTCAACCTTTCAAGAAAGTACCTCCCCTACCAAGGCGCCTCAAGGATCTTCGTCCGGCACAAGACTTTGCAATGCTACAAGTGCGGCGGACAAGGGCACAAATCTTTTGAGTGCACCAACAAGAAGGTCATGATCATCAATGACATGGGAGAGTATGAATCTATGAGTGAAGATGAGTACAATGCTTTGAACAAGGTCGCCACAATGCAAAGTGCTCAAGAAGAAGAAAGTGAGATATATTGTGATGGCGACAACAACCCTTCCTTGGTTGTGGCAAGAGCTTAACCACCAATGTTCAAGTGGAAGAAGACCAAAGATGCAACTTGTTTCAAACAAGAGCGGGAATCAATGGAAAGTCCATCAAGGTCATCATAGATGGTGGAAGTTGCCACAACTAGCGAGCAAAGAACTTTGTGATAAGCTCAACTTGAAGTTCAAGAAGCACCCACATCCTTACCATGTGCAATGGTTGAGTGATACCGGAGCCGTCAAGATTCAACACATGGTGCAAGTGTCCTTCAAGATTGGAGCCTATGAAGATACGGTTGATTGTGATGTTGTGCCTATGACGTTTGTCACTTACTCCTTGGGCGTCCATGGCAATTTGACAAGGGTGCTATGCATGATGGAAGGACAAATACTATAGCTTCAAGAACAACGACAAGACCTTCGTCCTTCGTCCCATGACACCAAGTCAAGTCATCGCCGACAACGCCAAGACTATTGCAAGGGCACAACAAGATCGTTCGTCAGTGAGATGAGTGGTGAGCGAGAGACCCACCATAAAGTGAGTGAGAGCCACAAGCCAAATGAGTGTGACACTTCAAAGAGAGTTCCCACAAAACTTACACTATTTGCCACCAAAAGAGAGATGAGGGAGTTGAGAGAGAACCCATCCACCCTCACTATGTGCTCATATGCAAGGGTGAAGTTTCTATGACTAACACTTTCACAAACCTTCCTCCTTCTTTGTTGTCTCTTTTGAAGGACTTTGAAGATGTTTCCCTCAAGAGTGCCACCGGGACTACCTCCTCTACGCGGAATCGAGCACCGCATCGACCTTGTTCCCGGCGCACCGCTACCAAACCGCGCTCCTTACCGCACCAACCCCGAGAGACAAAGGAGATCGAGCGGCAAATACAAGAACTTCTTGCCATGGGACATATCCGCGAGAGCTTGAGTCCGTGCGCCGTGCCCGTCATCTTGGTACCCAAGCACGACAACACTCTTCGCCTTTGCATGGATTGTCGCCCCATCAACGCCATCACCGTTCGGTATCGCCATCCTATCCCTCGACTTGATGATATGCTTGATGAGCTTTGTGGTTCCGCTATATTCTCCAAAATTGATCTTAAAAGTGGATACCATCAAATAAGGATGTGTGAAGGTGATGAATGGAAGACCGCATTTAAAACAAAGCTTGGTCTTTATGATGGCTTGTCATGCCATTTGGTCTTTCCAATGCACCTTCTACTTTTATGCGTCTCATGAATCATGTTTTGCGTCCTTTCATTGGAAATTTGTTGTGGTATACTTTGACGACATCCTTATCTATAGCAAATCTTTGGAAGAGCACACTTCTCATGTTGCTCAAGTTTTGTTGGTTCTTCGCAATGAAAAGCTTTATGCAAATCTTTCTAAGTGCACTTTTGCCACCAACAAACTTGTTTTCTTGGGTTTTGTTGTTTCTTCGGATGGAGTCGAAGTTGATGAAGCAAAGATACAAGCAATTCGGACTTGGCCTTTTCCGATGTCACTTGAGGAGTTGAGACGTTTTCTTGGTTTTGCCGGATTTTACCGCCGTTTCATCAAGGATTTTTCCACAATTGCTTGCCCCCTCCATGAACTTACAAAGAAAATGTACCTTTCATTTGGGGCAATGCACATGATTTTGCTTTCAATGAGCTCAAACGGTTATTAACCGAAGCACCACTCCTTGCCCTTCCGGATTTCTCTAAGACATTTGAGATTGAATGCGATGCAAGTGGATTGGGCATTGGTGGAGTGCTTATGCAAAATGGTAGACCCATCGCATACCATAGTGAGAAACTAGATGGAGCTCGCTTGAATTACCTCATTTATTGTAATACCCCACAGTTTAGAGAGTCGGAAGGGTAGAAATATGATTTGTGCATTTGCATAGCATGCATCTGAAAATGCGGGAAATTTTGGCGCGCTTAAGAAACGAGACAAAGGGATCGATGTTCTATCGACTCGATGAGTTTAGGTTTAGATCATCCTGTTGAGTGCTACAAACTTCGACATGACCTTTACATATTTTTAAAACATCTGAACACACTTAAATGATATGACAAGTTATAATTGAAATTAAATGAACAAATCATTACAACAACATTATTTCTTATCCCTACCATCTACACATCCATGATCATATAAAGAAGCAATTATCAAGATCTCATTTCATACATGATCTTATAAGAATTCATATATCACCATTTCCTATATCATTTCATCATATCTTTTTCCATACATAGAAGTATCAATTTCAAATGATTGTCCAAAGTACATATAAATAAATCAAGTTATCATTTCATTCAACATCATCCCAATTACCATCTTATACACATCATCTGATCATCTTATATTACATTCATCTCAATACATCATTCACACAAAATATCATCACATAAGAATCAATTTCTCATCCCAAATCATCATCTTAAATACATCTTACCATCTCATCTCATTCCATTCTACACATGTGCTCCAATTCGAAATTCAAATATCCAAAATATAATTATGTACATCCATTGTGACATGATACAAATCTTATCAGATCAAACATTACAAAATGAAATTGAAAGAATAAATTATATTACAACATTTAATCGAATAAGTACCTATCTCATCCAACTGAAAAGAAAATTACAAAAGAAACCTAAACTAAATCTTTATCTTATCTTGATCTTCTTCTCAAGCATCAATTCTTCTTTCCTGCAAAATAAACATCAAAACAAAGGAAATGGTTATGGTTAAAATATTGCCAACACCATTTGGTGCTGGCATGTTAATGTGTGAAATCTGGTTTAGCCTAACCAAAACTATGGTTTGGTTAGACTAGTGTGGAGTATGCAAACAAAATCCTGAGGCAACAAAGGGACTGATCTGTTTGATCATGCTCATTGAATCCGAAGGCAACATTAGGGGAAAGGCATATAGCATAGCACTTAACAAAAATCATCTTCAGGCAACAAACATCAAAGGTAACAAGTGCTATTTGAGCATTTTGATCTCATGATCATTTAAGAAAGGCAACACATAAATCCACAAACTCCACTTCAAACCAGAAAACAAATGCAAGCATAAGAGGCAACAATTTGGTATCACACTTGCCATTAATTGACAAGTGGATCCTAAACCCATTTATTAAGCTAATTACTAGCTTAATTGTCCACACACTTGAGTAATTAATTTTCAACCGACATCACTAAGCAAAGACTTCACAGCCAAGCATTTCCCTCAAATATCTGGATCTGGATCAGAACAGTGACTCGGCTGTGACTCAAATTCTATCACCAAAGGGGAATGAACTGAGCAGTAGCAGCTGAAGCTTATCTTCAGTGTTAAAAGAATAGCAAAAGCAGTCCAAATGGGCAGCTCGAGGTGAGAAGGGGCCACTGCAAGCAGGTGAATCACCACCAGCTAGTTATCCTGGTGTCACCAGCACAAGAAAACCCAAGAGGGTATATAATTAGGACCAGATCGAAGCCCAGCTCACAAATCTCACAGCAAACACAAACCACACTATTTCACAAGCACTAGCACATCAAGCACCACCATATCCATCTGTTCTTCACCAAGAACAACCAAAAACCACAAGCCAATCATGGAGATCACCTAAACCATCTACCACAAGCCACTAAACCCAAGAAGGAGGCCAGTAGCAGAAGAGACAGTAGAACCACAAGAAGCAGTCCAGAAGAGGTGGTTGAACCCTGGAGCAAGATCAGACTCTTCCGTAGCTTGATCTGCTCTACACCCAAGGTTGTTAAACATATGAGCTAGAGAGTGATTTAGCAGGTTCTGTAAATGACAGAACCATGCATGAGTGATTTTTAGCATCTGTTCTTAACAGAACCTTGCAAGCAAGGTAAGGTGCTATAGAAAAGTAATTAGCACAGCAGAGAACTTCTGTTTTGTGCTAGGAATAGGACAGAGTGAGACAGGAAGTGAAGTTGAGTGCAATATCATTTTGTTTGAGCATCTACAGAAGCAAGGGGTTGATCTTAGTGTAGCATATGTTCTTATTTTGCTTAATAAAGCATCACCCACATGACAGTGAACCAGCAGAGCTGGATTAGCTGCTCATATCAAAGTTGTGCACTTAGAAGAAGCACAGGAAAACATAAAAATCATTTTTCATCAAGAAAGCTACTGTGTAACTCTACAAGGAGGCATCACAGTGAGCAAACCATGATCAAATCATGCTCTAAACCAACTAATCATCACAGCTAGTACAAGTTCTAGCTCAGAAATAATTTTCTTATACATTTATCATGTCAGTGAGCAAGAAATGCTCTTCACAATAATTCCAGAGGCAGTGGGAAGATCTACACATGCATGGTCTACCCCATACACCTCTATTGCAAACACAGAGGGGAGACAGTGCACAAATTTGAGCAAATCATCCACCAAGTTATCATCTGTTCATCACAGACCTAGCCATGGTTTGAACTCAAGTTCGAATCAGAGCTGTGGACAGCTAGCAGAGGATTGAGAGAGAGTAGAGAAGAGGGGGAAGATTTTTACCTGGCGACCATGGCCGTAGCTCCTCAGCGGCGAGGCAGTGCCCGCGCAACCAGAGGAGGGGGTCCATGGTGGTAGAGGAACGAGCACCGCACCACGGCGGCATAGGGAGCGAGACCCTGCACCGAGCCATGGCGAGCACGCCGGAGAGGGAGGTCGCAGACGGCGGCGCAGCGCAAACCCTAACCCTAGGGAGAGGGGATGCACGCGAGCGCTAGGGGGAGAGATCCCCAAATTTCTCCGGTGAGGATGGAGAGCGGCGCGTGGGGAGTCGTTTGCCCCACGGCACGGCGGCGGAGGCGGCCGGAGCAAGCCGGGGCGAGGCGGCGACGCCGCGGGCGACGCAGTCGCCGGCCGATTCGGGCGCGAGACGTGCGCATGTGAGAGGAGTGAGAGAGAGAGAGTGGTCCGGTCGGTTGACCCGACCCGGACCGGACCCGAGTTTTGACTTGGTTGAACCAAGTCAAGCAGGGACAATTTGGTAATTTCACCCATTTAACAATATTCAAACTTCCAAAGAATCCTATAAATTCACATAAAATCCTAAAAATACAAACAAAATATGTATACATATCAGCAGAAAATAATCTACCAAATAAAATACCTCTTTGAATTTTTGAAAATTATCCAAACTTTAATGAATTTTAACTCCCAAACAAAAGGAACAAAAATCAGCTAAAAATAGTTAACACACTCTATAAATTATGTGGAATTTTAATTTAAGTTTTATTTGAAGTTTTGAAAAATATTTTGTGGATAAAAATTCAAAGATCCTTAAGTGGATTATTCTTGGAATAATTTCTTAAAATTATTTTCTCAAGAAAAATAATCTGGGAAAAATAAATACTAAGTTCAAAATAATATTTGAACTATACCAAGACTATCTTGTTACTCATCCTAAATCAAAAATATTCAAACTTAATGAATTTTTACACCAAATTCAAATACACAAAAATCAAATAAAAATATGCAACATACTCTACAAAATATGAGGAATTTTTATGTAAGTTTTATTTGAAGTTTTGAAAAACATTTTGTGGATGAAAAATTCAAGGATCCTTAAGTGGAAATGACTTGAAATTCTTTTTCAAAAACTATTTTCATAAAAGAAAATAATATGGGAAAATAAAGTCTTGAAGTTCAATTATATTGAACTATTTCAATTTAATCACTTTAAATTTATTCCTCATGAAAATTGTTGTCAAATTCTTTAGATAATTTAAAACTCCAAACACTATAAAAGTCTTAAAATTCACAACTTGGGAATTTTGGGGTGACGATGCATATCATGATTATGCATAATAGCATGCTGCTAGATTTTTCAGTAGTCCTTATCAGGATTACTTTGCTATTTTCAGAACTCGGGGTTTTACCGCAAACCCTAGAATCCCGAAGAGTTGAACGGCCATTTCTATCACAGGCAAGTTCATTCTTGCATATCCTTATTGAACTATTTTATAAAACTATTTTCAAAAACGTATTATTATCATTGCATTGAAAAAGAAAAACTATTTTCGAATGATGTGAATTGCTATATATATATTGTTTGGCTGGCAATGGAACCACTGATTGATGTTGTGGTGGAGGTTCCATTGTACGGGAAAGTATATACCTAGGATTAATTACCAATGTCACAGTGATCCTTGCGCCGTATTGAAGCGTTTACCATGAGATCTGCTATGGACGGTAAAAGTCAGCCGTATCTTCTCTCGTTCACATATCCTCGGCAGGCTATTACCTGGTTGCGTCCGTTGCGGCGGCCAACTGCGTGGAAGCGCGTGACCTTCCCACTCGACGGGGTGACTGGAATAGAAGCTCGGGAGGGGTGGCGGGCCAGTGGTCTTAGTTACCAGCCGCGTCACAAATGGGCGGATATGTGTTGTGCGGAGAGGGCGGTGATTGGCTTTGGACTCACACCTGGCCCCATACCATGGAAGTATGGACAGGCTAGCTACCCGGAAAGGCAACAAGGTTGGGTTTCTCTCATGGGTAAAGTTACGCAGCTCTGCAGAGTCAACAACAAGAAATTGTGGCTGTCACATCCGTGTTCCCGGAAGGAACTACAGAACGCCGCGGGAAAGGCATCCCAAGTGATGACTAAAGACCCGTGGAGACTGTGAGCATAGTTTTCTGAAGTAAAAGTTGACCTTTTGAAGAAATCTTTTCCAAAACTTGCATTATGTCAATGACCGTTGGTCATGGCAGTAGCTAGTGCATAAAACACCTTATCGCCGATAATTTGAACTTGCTGAGTAACGCTCGTGTTGCTCACCCTTTCCTCGTTGACCCCTGCTTAGACTTTTGGAGCCATCCAAGGAATCAACATCCATGACGACAACGAGGAGGTCTTCAACAAGGAGTCCAAACCTACCTGGTGGAGCTTGAAGGAGTCAACAGCTACTTCACCGACAGAAGGATGACGACCACCTTGCCCAGGTGTATATAACGACAACACTGCCGATGGAGGAGACAACATCATTTTGGAAGGAGTACAACTTGGATAAAGATATTTCAGATGGATTAGAGTAGGGCTGTGACAACAGCAGTAGTGGAATAGGAATTAGAGATAGAGCTGATATCCAGCTTAGTGATACGATTTGGATCTTTTTGATGTTTCATTTGCACGAGACCTACTTCTATCTATAAAGAAGGTTCTCGAGATTTTGTATTGAATAGTGTTGTAATCCTACAGTGTTACCTTGGACCGGCTATGTTTCTGTTGTACTACTCTGAGAGATGTAATATTTGCGGAAAGGTCCTTCCGTGCGTGTTACATCAACGACTTGTACACTACAACATGCAGTGGTGTGCTGGGTCACCGCATTTATGACAAAGAGTTATTTGCTTTGGTTCGTGTTTTGGATGTGTGGCAACATTACCTTCGTCCTAAGGAATTTGTCATTCATTCCGACCATGAATCCTTGAAATATTTGAAAAGTCAAACAAATTTGAATAAAAGACATGCTAAGTGGGTTGAGTTCATTGAGTCTTTTACCTTTGTAATCAAATACAACAAAGGCAAAGACAATGTGGTCGCGGATGCTCTATCCCGCAAGGCCAACCTACTTGCACGTCTTGACATTAGTGTCTTGGGTTTGGATGAGATAAAGGAGTTGTATGCTACCGATGCTTTCTTTGGAGACATTTTCGCTCAATGTTCGGAGCACAAAGGAATTGGTGATTTCTATTTGCACCAAGGTTTCTTGTTTAAGGCTAACAAACTATGTATACCCGAGTCTTCGCTTCGTTTGGTCCTTTTGAAGGAATCTCATGGAGGATCACTCATGGGTCACTTTGGCCGCGACAAGACCTACGCCATGCTCGCCACCAACTACTATTGGCCACGAATGAAGCGTGATGTGGAACGCCTAGTTCGACGATGTTCTACATGTCTCAAAGCTAAGTCTACTCTAAACTCTCATGGCTTATATACTCCTTTGCCTATTCCACATCGCCCATGGTCCGATATAGCTATGGATTTTGTCTTAGGACTCCCACGCACTAAAACAAACAAGGATTCCATCTTTGTCGTCATTGATCGATTCTCTAAAATGGCACACTTCATACCATGCAACAAGACCGACGATGCTTCACATATTGCTACTTTGTTTTTCAGGGAAATCGTCCGTCTTCATGGCGTGCCAAAGACCATTGTGTCGGATCGTGACGGTAAGTTCGTGAGCTATTTTTGGAAGACTTTGATGGCCAAGATGGGAATCAAGCAACTATTATCCACCGCATACCACCCTCAAACCGATGCCCAAACCGAAGTGGTGAACCGAAGCCTATCTACACTCCTTCGTGTGTTGATCAAGCCCAATTTGAAGAATTGGGAAGAATGCATCACACACGCCGAGTTCGCCTACAATCGAGCACTACATCGGGCAACAAAGAGAACACCCTTCGAGATCGTCTATGGCTCCAACCCCTACACCGCGCTCGACATGCTACCACTTCCACTCCGTGAACAAGTTAACATGGACTTCGACAAGTGAGCCGCTTACATGAAGAAGCTCCATGAGGAAACAAGATCTACGCTCGAGAAGCACAACAAAGACCATGCTACGAAGATGAACAAACACAAGGGCGCCATGATATTTGAAGAAGGAGACCTTGTTTGGATACACCTTCGCAAAGATGGCTTCCCGGATGCAAGGAAGTCCAAGCTTCACCCTCGTGGAGATGGACCTTTCAAGGTTATCAAGCGCATCAACGACAATGCCTACAAGATCGACATCTCTCACTCCAAACACTTGGTCCATGACACCTTCAACGTCGCCGACCTATCGCCATACCTTGGAACATCAAGCGATGAGGATGACCAAGAGTCGAGGACGACTCTTTTCCAAGGGGGGGAGATGATGTAGCCCAACCTACGGCTCCTACAACAAGTGGCCCAATGACAAGAGCAAGAGTCAAAGCTCTCCATGATAAGGTGAATTCACTCCTATCTATGTGTGATCTCGACACTCCTTTGAATGGTTTGCTACTTCATTCGGATACTTTGTGCATAGTCAGGAACCACCTTGATGACGACCCTCAATGGAGTGGAGAAGATGACCAAGAAAAGACCCAAGAAGATGGCCAGGAAGAAGAACGGGGAAAAGAAGCTGGAAATCCTGAAGAAGTGCCGGCCGGTACTACCGGTCCATCGCGGCCGGTACTACCGCCGAGACGCCAAACGCTACTGGATCCGATGCCACCCTAAGCGGTACTACCGGAAATAGTTCCGATACTACCGGACGTCCGCACGTCCGGTACTACCGGCCACTTCAGTCCGGTACTACCGGCCCTGCGCGTGCCTGTGTGCAGATCTGGGTTTTGACCCATGTATTTCGTCCCCTTTTGCCTAGACTATAAATAGACACCCCTTGGCTAGATCTAGGGTTAGACAATGATTTGGGATTAGAGTAGAGCCTTGCTCCTTCTTCTCAAAGTGTCTCTTTCCTCCTATGGAGATGAATCAAGGCCTCCCCTTGTGGAGATGAACCAAGGCCTCCCCTTGTGGAGAAGATCCCTGTGTGGATACCAAGGCTTCCTCTTGTAGTAGTTTGCTACTTGCCAATCTTTCATCTTAGGGTGACTTTATTGGGTTGGTTTTGGATTGACCAATTGGACAAACAATCCTAAGAGTAAGGTGTGCTTGGGAGAGGAGAATTGGGGGCTACCCTAGGGGATTTGTTACCAATTGATTCTTGCTGAGTTGCTTCTTGCTAGTTATCTTGGATTTGAGAGTTTTCCCCTCTTTGTGTTTTTGAGTTCATCCCGCGTTCTTCGTGTTCATCGATCCCTCCGCCCAAATCCGTGAAAATCGGGACCAACCCACATCACGTCCCCTTCCCGATCCAGAGATCGAATTCGTCCAATATCGCCTTTGGAAGCGGAGATGGCGATAGTGGCGGCCAATCCGAGGAGTATCAGCCCCGGGAAGAAGGCAGGTCGAATTCAAGCTCAGAACACTAAACCCTAAACCCTAAAACCCTAAACCCTAAACCCTAAACCCTAAAACCCTAAACCCTAAACCCTAAACCCTAAACCCTAAACTCTAAACACTAAACCCTAAACCGGCGTTGGATAACCGAAACTATCGAAGATATATAGAATCGAGGTCATGGCCATCCGATAATGCGACAAAGATATCCAATGTTGATACGATAAGCGACGAAGACATCGACAAGCGGTTAAATGGATAACCGGCGTTGAATAGTCGCAACCTGTTGAAGGTATCTCGGATCCGCCTCATGGCTATCCTGTGAAAAGCAATGAACCATGAGTCAGACCGCTCGGTTATCCTATCGAAACCTACTTGGTACCTTCTAGTAGTGATGGATAACCGAAACTATTGAAGATATCTAGAATCGAGGTCATGGCCATCCGATAATGCGACAAAGATATCCAATGTTGATACGATAAGCGACGAAGACATCGACAAGCGGTTAAATGGATAACCGGCGTTGAATAGTCACAACCTGTTGAAGGTATCTCGGTTCCGCCTCATGGCTATCCGGTGAAAAGCAATGAACCATGAGTCAGACCACTCGGTTATCCTATCGGAACCTACTGGGTAACTTCTAGTAGTGATGGACAACCGAAACTATTGAAGATATCTAGAATCGAGGTCATGGCCATCCGATAATGCGACAAAAGATATCCAATGTTGATACGATAAGCGACGAAGACATCGACAAGCGGTTAAATGGATAACCGGCGTTGAATAGTCGCAACATGTTGAAGGAATCTCGGTTCCGCCTCATGGCTATCCGGTGAAAAGTAATGAACCACGAGTCAGACCGCTCGGTTATCCTATCGGAACCTCCTGGGTACCTTCTAGTAGTGATGGATAACCAAAACTACTGGAAGATATCTAAACGATATCCAAAAAATATTGATAATATCTATAATCAAGATCATGGCTATCCGATCGGCGACAAAGACATCGACAAGCGGTTACATGGATAACCGGCGTTGAATAGTCGCAACCTGTTGAAGGTATCTCGGATCCGCCTCATGGCTATCCTTTGAAAAGCAATGAACCATGAGTCAGACCGCTCGGTTATCCTATCGGAACCTACTTGGTACCTTCTAGTAGTGATGGATAACCGAAACTATTGAAGATATCTAGAATCGAGGTCATGGCCATCCGATAATGCGACAAAGATATCCAATGTTGATACGATAAGCGACGAAGACATCGACAAGCGGTAAAATGGATAACCGGCATTGAATAGTCGCAACCTGTTGAAGGTATCTCGGTTCCGCCTCATGGCTATCTGGTGAAAAGCAACGAACCATGAGTCAGACCGCTCGGTTATCCTATCGGAACCTACTGGGTACCTTCTAGTAGTGATGGATAACCGGAACTATTGAAGATATCTAGTATCGAGGTCATGGCCATTCGATAATGCGACAAAGATATCCAATGTTGATACGATAAGCGACGAAGACATCGACAAGCGGTTAAATGGATAAACGGCATTGAATAGTCGCAACCTGTTGAAGGTATCTCAGATCCGCCTCATGGCTATCCGGTGAAAAACAATGAACCACGAGTCAGACCGCTCGGTTATCCTATCGGAACCTACTGGGTACTTTCTAGTAGTGATGGATAACCGAAACTATTGAAGATATCTAGAATCAAGGTCATGGCCATCCAATAATGCGACAAAGATATCCAATGTTGATACGATAAGCGACGAAGACATCGACAAGCGGTTAAATGGATAACCGGTGTTTAATAGTCGCAACCTGTTGAAGGTATCTCGGTTCCGCCTCATGGCTATCCGGTGAAAAACAATAAACCACGAGTCAGACCGCTCGGTTATCCTATCGGAACCTCCTGGGTACTTTCTAGTAGGTAATCTTTACTATTAAATGGGAGTTCGTACGTAGGTAGCCCTGGCAGAATTTTCTGCCGATCCTTCGTCCAACATGGGTACCATCGCTACGATCGTTCGGCCAATCATCCAACGCGCTAACATGGGCCGGCCCAACTAAATTACAGTACGCTTTCATGCGAATATATTACAGCAATCAACGGAAACGGGCTTTCATGCCAATAAATTACAGCAATCAACGGAAACCCTTTCAACGAAGGAAAGAAATAAATTACAGCAATCAACGGAAACCCTTTCAACGAAGGAAAGAAATTCCATGCCAATTAAACTCGCTCCTAAACATCAGCCTGAGCCAATTATTACCAGTCCTAAACATCAGTCAACCAAATTAGCGGAAATAATGAGCCAACACCATCGCTTCGTCATGCCAACTTTCTACTACTTAAACCCAGCAATCTCCAGTTCGAAACAGTCTCCCTCCTGCTTGATCGCCCTTGCTAGCAGAGAGATGGCGACTCGACGCAATATGGGACGACCAGGCTCCATGAGGGTGATGGCTCCTCCACCAGTCCCAGCTCCCGCCGTCTGGCCTTCGATCAACACTGACAACATGTCCTGCATCATTTTCTTGAATGATCTTACTGTTTTGCATATCTAATTATCTTGCACTATCTAACTTTCTATGTAAAATTTTGCGTAGGGAAGTGAGATTCCACGACATTGAAACAATGCACATCCACAATATATCATGGGAGGTTGCTGCAAAAGTTATTTCAAGTCGAATCAAACATACTACGAGTGGAAACAATGCACATCCACAATATACATCTTTCTATCAATCTTCGCCGTTTGACCTCACATCTCTAATAGCATATGCAAGATGGCTGTGAGGATTACAATTAACCATGCAATTAACTTCACTATTTTGCAGGGAGACAAAATGGACGCAAAGGCATATGGACAGACGGCATGTCGTTGCAACAACGACCTGCACACCGGTCAGGTTTATGTGTTCAAATATGTGGGCTTCCAGCCCACTGACATGCCCACTTACATGCGTCCAGCATCTGGACTGACCATACCAAACGAGTATTACCTCGTCATGCACAATCGCACCGAGTTTCGAGCTGCTGAACCAAGCGTACACATTCCTACGCTACCATCCACGTTCTTGAGTTTTCATTCATTTTTTATTGATTGAGTTTTACTGGTACTGCTCGATGCATATGCAAATTTTGCAAGTAATGCTTTCTTACTAAAATGCAAACTGTACATTTCTAGATGTAATTGGGGTTGTTCTGCATGTCGAACCCATAAGATTCCAGATGTCAAACGGCCGGAGCACACCGTGCCGAGATGTCATGCTCATCAACAGAGCGTAAGTTCAAATACCATCATGATTCTTGCTACTGTTGCAAATAGTTATTCATTGTTCTCTCGGATGAATGGGTGTTGCTCTAACAGGCAGGAGATAATTGTCCTACGCGTGTGGGACCAGCACATGGCACGCCACATGACAAGATGGCGACGCGCAGAACAGGAAATGTGGACCTTAGCTGCTACCCTCGTACAAGTTAGCGTGGACCAAGGTGTGCTTACTTTGAGTTATATGAATTAACATGGTTTTCGTCCCATTATATACTGTATATCACTTACATTGTTTTCCAATTTCTGTAGGGGCTTTAAAATCATCAGACGAAAGCCAAATTGTCTTTCAGCCAGACATGCAGATGGGGCGTGAGCTATTAGCTTGGAGTCGAACACTTGGCGGAACACTAAGAAACATGCTCAAGGCACGTGCCTGAGCCTTGGCACGAAGAAGGGTGCATATGGGGTTATACCAGAACCTTCGACTCATTAGGCTATCTTAAATGTCTGCGATCCAGTCAGATGTGTTATCTCGAGTGTAATCTCGAACGTGTGTTGTGTTAAGTCGTACTATTCTGAGTTTGCTATCTCTTAAATCAAATGTATCCGATCCAGTCAGATCGGATATCTGAAGTGTAATGGGCACTACCCAAAAACCATCAAGTTAGTTCGTAACATCTTTGTGCACATGGTTGTACGAATCTTTGATATATGCGCACTTTGAATCAGATTCTCATGTTATGATCATCATTCTATTTTCTAGCTGCTGCTCCTTTTGATGTAAACATGACAGCTAACTGTTAATTTATTTTTCTGCTACATGTCTGTAGTGTATAACTGGAGGTTTCCATGGAAAGCTAAAGCAACACGGATAAAAAAGGATCATCAGGAGTTGAACTGGAAGCGTCTCGGGTCCTTATCTCTACTACTAAAGGATGTCTTGAATAATAAGTTAGATACGTTATCATTAAAGGATTGTTTTGCTTTACTTTTTTGCACACCATAGCGAATGTACGCCCTTGTTTTGAAGTTCATGTTTGCCAGGAGAGTTAAGCTTAGAATTTTGGGGAGTTTCTTTTTACTTAGATCCGTAGTTCTCTGATTTCAAATTTTGCCATATAATAATGTAAAGTTGAGCTTGTCAGTCTAGCATAGATTATGAATGAAAGGTGATATAATTGCTGCATGTATGTAGCAGACAACAGAAACAGTAAATTCAAGTTCATACCTTCTGACTTGCACTCGTCAAAACAGAATGTAGATGAACTTATTATTGAAACATTAATGTACACACCGCAGGAGCCCTCCACAGAAGACATGTCAAAAATACCGATATCAAATTAGTGATGACCGTTATCAAATTTCTATTGAATTATGCATATAACACAGAAAAATATTCTCATCAGTAATGATGTATCCGGAAAAGCATTCTCATCAGAATGTTATCCATCTATTGATCTACAGAAAACTGCTGCTATAGGGGATGTACATAGAAGGTTTGGTTTATCTTGGTTATATGTATGCTGACTTAAGGACTGTCTACGAGCATGCTGGTCTCCTAAAAGGAAAAAATTATCAATTCCACACATACCTATTTTTCTACCACTTTGTAAGCTTTAATTTAATTTGTGAATAACAAAATTAATTTGCGTTTGTTATCCTTGGCAAGGGAACACATATTTTAAAGCCAATTCGTGGGACTGAACTGAACTTGTAGTTCTTTTACTTCAAATTTTGGCATATACTAAGGTAACTCAACCAAGATGAGCTTGTCAGATTTTACAAACCTTCACGCTGCACATATCTTCAATGGAGGCAGCAGATCACATGCTAGACTCAGGTTGCTCTTCAATTGCTCCATAGCTGAACACCACCTCCTTGCATCTTCACCCTGAACTTTTTCATCCTCCGAGTTGCTTCAGGAAGTAGTATAAGATCACCACTATAACCCCTACAGTTGGAACCAGATGGAAATGGAATGAAAACCAAAGGTAAAATTAAAAAGGTTTTGTCAACGCAGTGGATAAACAAAGCAGCTCCAATTATAACAAAGCAGCTAAAATTAAAAAAGTAGACCCGGAGGTTGAGGGGGCATGGAGAGGTCGAGGGCGCGGCGTCATAGGGCCGCAGGTCGAGTCCGACGGCGCGGCGCCGGAGGGCCGCAGGTCGAGGTAGAGGGCGCGGCGTCGGAGGGCCGCAGGTTGAGGACGACGGCGTGGCACCAGAGGGCCGCAGGTCGAGGCCGACGGCGCGACACCGGAAGGATGCAGGTTCAGGGCGCGGCGCTGGAGGGCCGGAGGTCGAGGCCGACGGTGCGGCGCCGGAGGGCCGCAGGTCGTGGGCGCGGCGACGGAGGGCCGCAAGTCGAGGGCGAGCGGCGGCCGGAACACGCGCTGTCCGGTCGTGGGCGCATGGCGGCGGGTTAAGATTGGGTGGGGGCGTGGGGAGCAGGCGGCGGGGATATGGGGGGCGGCCGGGAGAACAGCCGGCGGTGCAGTCGTGGAAGAAGAGATAGAGCTGAGCAATTGGGGATGGAAGCCGAGTAGAGTGAGAGAGTGATGCTGGGATACTTTTTGTTTTATTTTTTTCCTGCTTCAATACAGTATTGATCGAGGAAAGTGAGAGAGTGAGTGAGCGTTTTCCAAAACCAAATTAGCTAATTTAGACATACGTGCAATATTTGCCTCCGTTTGATTTTTATGTGCTTACCGAAATTTCTATTATTAATTTTTATTTTAATATATATGATTTATAATTATATGCAGTTATGGAGACAATTGGCGTCGACACAATTGTGTAGGATGGAAACAAAAGTTTGCCGAGTTCTACACAGTCGAAAAAGGTGCAATAAGAAAGTTATACATTTGTGTTTTCTATACAAATTCTATATTGCCATATTTAATTTTTATAGTTTCTCTGCATTTGTAGATTGTGGCTGTGACAAAAATATATACTATCAACAATTCGAAAGAATCTAACGATATAGACCCCGATGCAATGATGGTGGTGGAGACTAGAAACTCAACAAGTTCTACACAATCAAAAGTGGTGAGAATTGCATTTTTAGTTTGATATAATATATAGATGGATTATATATTCATATTATTTTTAGATGTATGTTTTAATTCTGTAGTTCATGGACCAGATCGAAATTTTTGTTGCTCAAATACCAAGAAAATGAAGCGCAAGACAACATCCCAGACATTGTGCGGCAATATCTAGCTAGCATCAATGAGAATGAGTAGATATTAGTGGGGTGGAAATTTCATGTTCGAACAATGTCAAATTATAACTTTTGTCGATATCTCTACATATACAATCTCCCAAGAATCCTTTCCCTCTCCTTACTTCTCATGTCCTCTAATAGGGTAGTGACACCACACCACATGATGGACCCCACTATCTCATTTTATGGTTCACACCTATATAAAAATATTGTGGGATACATACACACAACTTTATAGTTCACACTTTAAATTTTTTTTTTTGGATACATACACAAGTTTTGAATATATTTGCCAAATTTTCGGTGCAAAAATTGGTATTTTCAGCTACACAAAAAGAAAATTATGGTGTGAAAAAGGAAAAATAACTACATTTCCCACCCAAGATTTCTCTTTTTTGTGTAGCCTAAAATAAAAAATATTATTTTTACAAAACTTATAGAGCACGTACATACATTAGTTATATGGTTTATTTGTCAAACTTGAAATCTGGATATATCGTTTCAATAATTGTAAAAAAAAAAGATAAAGTGAGTTTAAAGCTCTCTCCCTTATCCTTTCTCTGCCGCCAGCGCCCACCATAACATCGTGTAGCCTATGCGCGACACCATTTCTCTCCATCCGCTTCCCTCGAGCCGTATTCTATCAAAAATAATCGTTCCAGTGTAAATTATGGTCGCATCCTGATCGTCAAACTAAGTAATTGAGAGCTTAACCTTTTGGGGGTCATGTGTTCTCTCTGTTGAGCGGTGTACTTCTAATCTTGCTACAACTGATATAATTGTGTTTCCTTTTCTACTTCTCTATATTTATGTGAGAAGGTCTAAATAATCGTGTTGTAAAAGAGTGAGCCAGTGGTACTATTTTTATCATTATTTTTTACGGATACATATGTTTCGCTAAAAAAAAACTTATTTATCATCGGCTTTATTAGAACGGACGCGGCAACGCGCGTCTTGTCCTTCTAGTACACTTCAATTGAATTAGAATCTTATTGTCTTTTTAGTATCCAGTGGATGTTTTATTCTTACACATGAATTTTTGCTTATATCCTATTGACAAAACATTACAAAACAACATAATCTGTAGCAACGCACGGGCATTCCACTAGTATAGCCTAAAATCGATGTTTTTTTTATATTGGCAGGAAATAATCGATTGCAAAAAAGCCTTTTTCTTTCAAAAGTTTACAAAATTATATTGCCAATTCCATTTTAGTTATATTTTTTCTTAGTGTTAATAAAAGAAGAAGAAAATTGATGTTTCTTATTTCTAAAAATCGGAGTGTTCATAACGTAAGCAAAATAACCCGAATTAATTAAGCATTGATTTTAGCAAACAAGTAGTACAACCATGTCAATGAAATCAAGTAGTAGTACAGCCGAATTTCAAAAAAAAAAAGTAGTAGTACAGCCGGCCGGAGAGCTGATGCAGCTAGCTGCCTAGGGAAAGAGGGGAACGAGCGCCTAGTCCAGCTCCTGGGCCGGCCGGTCTTCGCGCTCGGCACCAGCTGCGGCCGGTCTTCTCGCTCGAGCTCCAGCTGCGGCCGGTCGTCGCGCTCGGCACCAGCTGCGGCCGGTCTTCTTGCTCGAGCTCCAGCAGCGGCCGGTCGTCGCGCTCGAGCTCCTGTTGTCGATATCTCCGATGGGTCGGAGGAAGCTCGTCGCAGGCGGGGACAGGGGCGGCCGGTGGGCGCCGCCGGTGGGCGCCGCCGGTAGGCGGGAACGGGGCAGGGACGAGAGCGGCCGGCGGGAGGTCGCCCTTGACCAGGGCCGCGGCAAACAAGTAGTACAGCCATGTCAAAAAAAAAACAAGTAGTACAGCCGGAGAGCTGATGCAGCTAGCTGCCTAGGGAAAGAGAGGAACGAGCGCCTAGTCCAGCTACGTGGCCGGCCGGTCTTCGCGCTCGGCACCAGCTGCGGCCGGTCTTCGCGCTCGAGCTCCAGCTGCGGCCGGTCGTCGCGCTCGAGCTTCCGTTGTCGAGGGAGACGGGTCGGAGGAAGCTCGTCGCAGGCGGGGACGGGGCGGCCGGTGGGCGCCGCCGGTGGGACGGGAACGGGGCAGGGACGAGAGCGGCCGGCGGGAGGTCGTCCTTGACCAGGGCCGCGGCGGCGCTCAAACCCAATCCAGCCGCGAAGGAGAGAGTAAACAGGGCAAGGTAGGAAGCCAGCGAGAAGCAGCATCGAGATCTCTAACCACCTATGCGGGTTTTTGCTCATCTCTCGCGGAATACAGCTCAAAAACAAAACGAATACCTGACAACCAAACAGAAGTAGCAGAGGTGGGGTTGGTGGTCAACATGCAGGCTCCAATCCTCAAGGGAAAGGGACGTTGCAGATTGCACACGCGCGCTAGCGGCTCGGCGAAATCCATGTTTCAGACACATCGAGATCTCTAACCACCTATGCGGGTTTTTGCTCAACTCCCGTGATTTTTTTTTTTTTTTTGAGATTGGTGCAATCTCCCGTGATTTTTGTTTCGAGAATCTCTCCGGTGATTAATTCTGGCCTTACGCACTCCTCAAATTGAAACAAGATAGACAAGGCACAATACTTGGGCCAGTCTTTTTTTTTTTTTTTTGCATATAACCTAGAGAGCTTTATTCAACAAAAGCATTCGCTGGACAATCAGCCAACAGGCTGCTTACCAGGAAGCTGGGAGGTTCTTCGATCTAGTTTTCAGTCCTGTCAACCGTGCAAGAGAACTTGGCACAAAGATGAGCAGGGACGTTGGCCGACAGGCCCGGGCCCATGGGAGTGCGACCTGTGCGGTCGCACAGGGCCCCAAATTTATGTAAACAATAAAAAATAGTTGTGCCCAACAATATTTGTTGAAGATCCATGTGGTGCAGTGGTTAGAAGGGATTTTTTATTGCCGCAGGTGAAGGTTGTAGGTTCGATTCCTGGTTTGTGTGCATTTATTCCCACATTTTTAACCTCAACAAACAAAATATAAAGGGATACGCTATACATTATCCATTGTATCTTCACCGTAGTTCCTTCCTAACTTTTTTTCTAGTTTATTACCGTGAAAAACAACAAATAGAGGGAAATTGATGCCATGACCTCAGATGCTAACTAGTGAGATGTCTTGGATATAGGTCTACGTTATCCAATATCCATTGTAGCTAGTATTAAATTTATCTTTGTTTTGAACGGTACCAATATTTTTTGCGAAATGTCACTTGCCGGAAAATTTTGAGGTCCTCACCTGGGTGCCTAGACACGATGTCATGGAGTCGTACGAGCCGTGAAATGAGCCTCCTCCCTCCCCCTCCAGTCGATTAATCACGCTCACGACGCGAGAAAGTCGAGACGAGAACCGTCGAGCGATCGGCTGCCATGTGCCAATTCATTTTCTATTCCTTCCTAACTTACTCCGAGTTTCTGATAGTCAATCGCCAAGTCCCGATCCGCATTTTGCGAGGGGATCCGCATTTTGCGAGGAACCAATCGCATATTTTGATATATAAGGAGTAGGGGCCCATTTTAGAGTTTCGCACTGGCCCCCGTATTTTGCTGGCCCGGCCCTGTTGGCCGGTCGTGATACATGTTGAACAACAAAAGAAGTAAAATTACGAGCTAACTCTCCTGTTTCTAACAGAATAGGAGCCACGACTGAACGAGAGTTGTGGCGAGTGTTCCAGAGTGTAACTAACTCCAGGCAATCAATTTCCAGTGTCACATGACTGAAACCATGGAGGTTGGCGACGATCACGCCATCACGCATCGCCATAGCTTCCGCGATCAAAGGGTCCGTGATACCTGGATACGGCTTGCTCCAAGCACCCAGAAAGGACGTCGGAGAACGGGCAACCCCGCCAGCTCCTCCTTTCCCTTCCATGCTCCGAATAGCAGCATCGGTGTTGATCTTTACGAAGTTCAGTTCAGGGGGGCGCCAACCATGCCCCGGCAAGACAACAGTATGCTGCCGGGGAAGTTCATGCAGTGCCAAGGCCTCTCTGGTAAGCCTGACAGAAGCTGCTGGATCAATCTTCTCCTGATCATGTGTCCAATGGTTGCGGGAGTGCCAGATTGACCACATAATTGTCACAATAATCGGCCGCTCTCGTGCCGTAACCATATCTCCACACAAGATATCTTTAGCCCAAGTATCTGGGTGTAGCCTAGGCAGGTTGAAATCAAAGAGGAGATGAGCCTCTGCCCAAAACCTCTGTGCGTGGGAGCAGTGTATAAGTGCATGCTCCAAATCTTCATCCATAGCCTGGCAGACATTGCAACGAGCAAGCGGTTTAATGTGCCGCTTCTTAAGGGTGCATTCGTCGGGTATGATTCCTCTAATCACACGCCACCAGAACACCCGAACCTTTGGGACAACTTTTAATTTCCAAATTGCCAGTCTATAAAGCAATTTTACTACTACAATTAATTTTGGAGACAAATATGAGTATACGACCGTAAGGCCCCGATTGGTTAGTCGTATTCGCACCGTAACGTATGGGAAATTTGAGCACACCAGGTCCTGATTAAAATCCCCTCATGTTGTACTTTTTATTTTGCGGGAACCCTCATGTTGTACTACGCACAGTAACATACGGGGGTGGGAAAAAACTGACAGACAAACCAATTGGGGCCTAAGTGTTGTAATTTAACTCATTTGCAAAGAGAAACAACCTCACTACACCACTACGGGAAAGACTCAAGACGCCGTCGGCGTAGACCCCGACCAGGCCAGCCTAGATCTTTCCTTTTTTTTAGCTACGCCAACGGCATGCCGTCGGCCTAGTTTTTTTTTTGAGCTACGCCGACGGCATGCCGTCGGCCTAGCTTTTTTGCTTTTTTTTTAGCTACGCCGACGGCATGCCGTCGGCCTAGCTTTTTTGCTTTTTTTGAGCTACGCCGACGGCATGCCGTCGGCCTAGCTCTGTTTTTTTACTTACTCACCGTTTTGAGCATAACTTTTGCATTGGAACTCGGATTTCGATGTTCTTTAGCTCGTTTCGAAGAGGAGAAGTAGATCTACATCATCATACACATTGTTCAAACTATATTCTTCAAAAAAAATTCCATGAGCAAGGACAAAAAATTCCATGTTCAAACTAGGGTTTCACCGAAGAGGGGCTCCGAAGCGTCGGAATCCAACCAAAAGTTAGGTGGTGCCATACCAAGTGGGTACAAGTGTGTTTTGAGTTGTAGATGTCATACCATGTGGGTATAAGCCTGGTTTTTCTTCAGCGGGGCTAGGTTTTCACCGGAGAGGGGTTCCGGAGCATCAGGATCTCACCACAAGCTAGGGGGTGCCATACCATGTGTGTACAAGTGTGTTATGGGTTTTGGATGGCAAAGATTGCACTCCGGGGTGTGACCTGCTGCACCGGCATCCACTTCTCTCTTGGGAGTTTCATGACTTATAGCCTGAAAGTCACAGATCGGACAAACATGAGGAAATCTTGTCAAGAGTTGGTTTATACCTTTGTCTTGTGACTTCCTAGGGTCTAGCCTAACACAACCAAGCAACTAGTTACACTTTGCTACCCCATTTTGACGTCGGTACCGGCTTTAGTCGTATAAGTCTAGTTTTTCTCCAGTGGGGCTAAGTTTTCACCGGAGAGGGGTTCCGGAGCGTCGGGATCCCACCACAAGCTAGGGAGTGCCGTAACATGTGTGTACAAGTGTGCTATGGGTTTTTGGATGGCAAAGATTGCACTCCGGGTTGTGACCTGCTTCACCGGCATCCACTTTTCTCTAGGGAGTTTCATGACTTATAGCCTGAAAGTCCCAGATCGGACAAACATGAGGGAATCTTGTCAAGAGTTGGGTCATACCATTGTTTTGGGACTTCCTACGGTCCACCCTAACACAACCAAGCAACTAGGTACACTTTGCTACCCCATTTTGACGTCGGTACCGGCTGTATTCGTATAAGTCTGGTTTTTCTCCAACGGGGCTAGGGTTTCACCGGAGTGGGGCTCCAGAGCGTCGGGTTCCCACCACAAGCTAGTGGATGCCATACCATGTGTGTAAAAGTGTGTTATGGGTTTTGGATGACAAAGATTGCACTCCGGGGTGTGACCTGCTTCACCGGCACCCACTTCTCTCTAGGGAGTTTACATGCACTTATAGCGTGATAGTCCCCGATTGGACAAGCCGGAGGGAAACTTGTCAAGAGTTGGGTTATGGATGATATGGATGTCATATTTGGATTTCTCTCATTTTTTAATCGATTTAGACATATTATTTGTCAAATTTCGATTTACGGATTTGTAGATATGAATTATTCAATATTAAATGGAAAAAGGCAAATAAGTTAATTATTATTTGAATTCAAGAATATTTTAATTCAAGATTATTATTAATGATTCATTTCTTTTTATTTAAATAATTATTTGGATTCATAAAATAAATGTGTGTGACATCATAGTCCATGAGTTAATATGATTGATAGGATACTATTGTCAGTAAAGCATCTGTTGTTTCTAGGTAGCTCATAGGGAAGGAACTAAGAAGTTAAGCGTGCTGGGGCTGGGGTAGTCTGAGGATGGGTGACCTGTGGGGAAGTGTTAGTAGAAGCGAGTAATTAAGATTGGAATTAAGAATGCTTAGAGATAAATGTGTCTCTAGTGCGACTAAGTGGTTAAACAATTCAAAAAACAAATTGGGAAAAAATTTGAAAAAAAAAAATTTAACAAAATTCTGCCAATTCATAGGTCGACGGCTTTGCCGTCGTCGGCGTAGCCCAGTCTACGCCTACGCCGACGGCTTTTCTACGCCGACGGCAGCTAGGCTACGCCGACAGGGGTATACGCCGACGGCCACCGTTGGCCTACCCCTACGCCGACGGTTTTCAGCCTTTCCCCGACGGCAGGGGGCCGTCGACGTCTTGACTGTTTCCCGTAGTGCACATACAAAATAGCCCAGATTATCATACGAGACAAATCATGTGCATTTGTCATAACTGGTAGCAGACGGTCAAACAAAGCCTGCTTGGACAAGACTCAAGAGCAATGATCCCAATACACACAAATGAAATTATTCCAACCATTTGCTTGCAAGGCCGCGCTGTAACAAAGTACATACACAGGAACACATGTTTTGAGTAGCAAATTTCCATGGAGAAGGATTGAAAACAGAACCAATAATCGTGTTTATTTTTAATATTTAAGTTTTTTTAGCTTGTGAAATCACAATGGATCACGCGGGTTTTAGATCGAATGAAGGAAAAGCTCCCTGAGTAGCCTAGGACTACAAGTGTTGCAAACCCAGTCGATTCTTCCCTTAAGTACTCTCTCAGTCGATTATACGGGTGTTGTATAAACTAGAATTGATAATAGCTAGTAGAACTACAAGAAATCAGATTTGGGTCGTGCTTCTGATCGGCAACAGTTGGAACAGATAGCTTCTTCTTTGGAACTTGAAAACTAATTTTGCTTCCAAGTTCACAACATATGAACCAGATATCAAATCCATATTCTCGACTCTAATTCCTTCCTCCCTGAAGAAGCCCTCACCACAATCCATGTGTCACGTACGAACAAACCACCTTGGTTAGCGCTGGCGAGTTTGGTTAATCTATTAGTTCCTTTCGGATAGGAGCTGTAAAAGTTGTGGGGAAGTTATGTGTCGTACGAATCCCATTAGGTTGAGACCTAGTCGGGCTAGTCTACCATGGACCATGGGCCATCTCCTCTCTCATACAGATCCCTCGTGGACTAATGGATAAACTTTACCATTGTACCCTCTCACCTACCGCCATGAATAGTAGACTTGGTCATTTATCAAGAACCCCTTCCCTATATAAATCTCAAGGTGGATGGAGGTCTCATTCACTCTTCAAGAAGGGGAGAGGGATAAAGTTGCAAGCGTCTTTCAGTGAGCTCTAGTTTCAGGCCCAAGGAGCCTTGATTGACTCGGACCAGTGTCGTGTGGGAATTTTACTTTACCCCTTGGAAGTCTACTTCGGCTCGGGGTCCATGCTCAAACCCTTCAACGCTTCCTAAGGTACAATTAAGCCGTGCTCCGATGAGGCGGGCCAACCTACTAAAAACATCGTTGTTTTAGCTCTCGCATAGTGTACGAGGACCTACTTGATAAGGCTGGAGCACACACCCCTACTAACCAAAATCCGACCGCGTCATTCGACACACCCACTAATCAAACTGTTGTTCAATTTCAAACACAGTGCGCGACGTTTGTCGAAACAACGTCATATCCTGAAAGCTACCCGGCAACACCAAGACGAGATGGTTTCGCTGAAGTAAATCGTTCCCGGCGAGGCCGATGCCTCGCAAAGAAATACATTCCTCACTCAAGGAAACAATGTAGCCGCATATCAACAACATCAAGAACACATCGCCCGAAGCTTCCAAAGGCGAGGGCCAAAACGGAGAGTCATCAAAGATGATGACGCCGCTGTACTTCTCGATGTCACAACGCTGCTATATGCCTTCACACCAGTCTCCCAAGCAGAAACCTGGAACCGTAAGTTTTTTCTAGGGCGCCGTTCTAGGGGTGGTGTTTTTTATACCATCCCCAAGTGACAAGTGACACACTATGGGGAGATCTCACCCTCGCGGCTGAACCACAACGTGCTACCTGTCACACTCCGAGAGAGCTTGCCCCCAAGGAGAACCGCAGAGAGCAATGATGCCCACACTTGAGAGGGACAATTCCGATGTTCTAAAAAAGGGCATGACTATAAAGCACCCTCATGTGTTGTTCAAAGGTTTATGAGATAATATAATTAGTAGTATGAACCCTACCAAAGGCCATCGACTTGATACCATTCAGAACATCTGGTTCATCTTCCAAAACGAGATCCTTTTTTTCATCGTCTTCATTGCCCAGTCATTCCCGCATATCGTCAAGGGCTTCACCCTTTTCACTTCTAGAGCCGACTCCAATGTGGCTCGTCAAAAGCGATGAGATCGTCATGTCAAAAAGCAGATCAAGACCAAAACCCTAGTATGGTCAGGATCATACCAAACCTTAATAGGAGAAACATTGAGCCCAACCAGAGATCTTGATCGGATCAGATAGGAACTCCACGGGGGAACAAAATCTGATGGTGGAGGCGGATAAACCCTAGTCGCCCAGGTCTTAACTTTTTGCACTCACTTTCACTATAAAGAAGAGGTGAAAGTATTACACACTTTTCAGAAGGAAATATTACAAATTAACCTTTCAAAAGGATATTAGGAAGTAACTCATGCAAGTAGAGAGCAAAGGTTCGTGAATATTCAAAGGCAAACGCTAGGCGTCAGTCGGCTGTAGCAAGGCATTGCTACAGCCGCGTCCGGAGCCATCCGATGCACTTAAGTGAAACGATCTCGCGTGTCCGATCTATGTAGCAAAAAGTTTCGCGCGCAACTCTTTTTATCTGTTTATGCAACAATCCATGCAGCAAAAAATATTTCAGAAAATGTTGCCTCGGATGAATGTAGCAAAAAAAAATCAATACAACAATTTTTGTTTGCACATGTAGCACAGATGTGGAGCAAAAAAATTCGGATATGTAAAAATTGCAACATGTAGCACTTCAAAAACAGCCATGTAGCAAAAACAAACTACAAATCCAACAAATCCCAAATTGAGTTGTAGCAAAACGTGAGTACAACGTCACTTTTGCAGAAATCAGCCTAAAGTATTGTAGCACTTTGCCTATGCGTATACTGCACAAACGAGTCTCAAATGTAGCAAAACTGAACACCGCATGTAATATCAACAAAACTCCAGAACTGACCTCTCTGTTGGAGACACGCCCATGATCGATTCGACCTCTGCGCCCATGAATCTGTCACTCGATAGGTGTGTAGAATCTAGATCGAGCGAACTCCTGCCCAATCCAGTCGCAGGGCATCGTCTTCTCCAGTTTCAGGGAAGATTGGGCGCCTCATCATCCATGGCCTCCTTGGTGGTGTGCTCGTCGGCGGCCCCGGCGGTTGGAATCGAAGCCGGCAGGGAGAGGGGTCTAGAAGGCCACGGCGCTGGCAGGTGGAACGGCAGGTCCGGGAGGGAGCGAACCCGTGGATGCCGTCTTCTCCTGTTGGCGGCGCGTCGCAAGGTTGCTGTCCATGGCTTCCTCGCCGTCCGGCTGCAGTGGGTGGCCGCAGTGGACGCGGCGCAGAGGAGCAGCAGCGCCTCCGGCAGCACGGAGGAGCAGCAGCGGTCCCCGGCCGGCAGGAGCGGGGAGTACGCGCACGCGTGGAGGAGGCGACCGACTATAGCAACAGTCGGTTGTAGAATAGCTTTTTCCCATATTCAAAAGGCCCGGTCGAAGAAAAAGGAAATGAAAGCCTACTCTGTTTGGCATCAAAGTATTTTTGAAGTATATAGAAAATACTTTGGTATTTGAAAATAATGAAGTATTGAATACTTTAAGGTGTTTGGATCCAATAAATAATGTGGTTTTAAAGCTGAAGTATTGTGTAAAACTGTAGTTTTTTTTGAAGTATTGGAGAAAGAGGTCTAACCCTCTTTTTCTAAACTGAAGTATTGTCCAAAACTAAAGTATTCATTTGCCTGACGATTAAATACTTTGGTATTCTAATACTTCGGTTTTAGAAATATTGCGCTGCCAAACTAGGCCAACCAGTGCAGCAGTGAGCAGTCAGATATAGCGTTCAGTAGGGCAAGGCCCATGTTCTCTTTGAGAAAAAGTGAAAAACCCACAGTAAACATAACGGCCATCGTACGATCCACAGACGATGAACCTACGATGACTGTACACTCGACTGAGAAATCCTACTCCCCACTCCCCAGAGCAGCCTAACGACCCGTTCCATTTCCATTCCCCGCCCGCCCGCACTCTGTTTCGCCGCCGGCGCTCCGCCACCAGATCCCACCCTCCTTCTTGCCGGCGGCGCTCCGTCCCCGAATCCCATCCCCTCGCCTGGTCTCAGAGTCCTGTTTCTACTCCGTTCCTTAGTCGCATTTTCGGGTCATCGATTCCGATTCCGGCTCGTACGTTGACCCACACAAACTCGCCGATCTGAATCCGGAGAGGTTTCAGCGTGGATGCCGATTCCGGCACTACTTAATCGCCGCCGCGGCCGCGGACTTGAGCCAGCAACATCTGCTGGCCGCTACTCGATCCGTCGCGCAGCTGGAGGTACCTCGCTCATGGCCAGGACCGCGACGCCGGGTCGCCGGCGGCGTCCGAGAGACGATTGCGACCGGATCAGCGCCCTCTCCGACGACCTCCTCCTCCTGGTCCTGCGTCGCCTCGACGTCCGGACGGCGCTCGGCACCACGGTGCTGTCCAAGCGCTGGGCTGGCCTCCGCGGCGAGCTCCCCGTCCTCGACTTCAGCGTGGACGCCATGCTCCCGCCGCGCTACCACCGTTGGGTCCAGCTCCACGGAGTGGTCGCGAGAGCGAGACTTCAGTACGACGTGCGTCAAGTGTCATCAGAGCTGCTGCCCAACATCAGGAGGTACGAGCACCGCGCCATGCGCGCCCTCACCATGTCCGTCCAGAGCTTCTTGGACGCTGCGACCGCCGTCCGCCAGAGGAGGATCAGTATGCTTAGGCTCGAGTTCTTCGTCACCCACAGCACCGAATACATGAATCGGCTCATCGAGGAGGCCATTGATGCTTGCGGGGTGGATGACCTCCAAGTTGTTGCTAAGCCCATTTTCTGGCGACAAGGCGCAGCCCACACCTTTGCCAGCCATGGCCTCTGCAAGGAGCCCAGTGCATCACGCCTGCAAAGCCTCAAGCTTGGAAGCTGCGTGCTCCCGCCGCTGCACGAGTTCGGCGGGCTCACTAGGCTCGTCCTGCAAGACATACCGGAATCGACGCCCGTGGCAACCTACCAGGGGGTCTTCACCTTGTGCCAGCAGCTTCAGGTGCTGCATCTCATCTCCTGCGGCTGCAGCGGCGGCGCGATATTCGTGGACGCCCCCATGTCGAAAATCAGGGAGCTCGTCGTGGACGAGTGCAGATTCAGACGGTTACGTCTGATGGCTCTGCCCAATCTCGAGAGCCTAGCCTCCCTGGGACGTAGAGTGTTCCTCGAGTCCGCCTCGTTCCCCTGTCTCAGGAAGTTCAACCTCACCTCGTCCCTCGGTGTGAGAATGCAAGGATCTCGCCAATACCCGAAGCAACACTTGCAGATAGACCATGAGTCGCTTCTCGAAAACATGCCAGTCATAACGCGTCTGATTGTCCGGATCACTGGGCCAGATAGATGGATCGTGCCATCTAGATCCCCGTCGGCTACATTGTTGCCTAACCTGAGGCGGTTGCTTGTTGCCGATGTGCCTTCTTCCTGGGATGTCTCATGGCCCCGCCTCCTGCTCGAGACGGCGCCTTCCCTGGAGGTCCTCCACGTCCACATTGCCACGTGCACAGAAGAGCCCGGTGATGATGAGATACGCTGGAAACCAACCAGGCTTCGTCGGCACCATGGCTTGGAGGAGTTTACGATGGTTGGTTATGAGGGAACAGAGAGGCAGATTTATCTTGTCAAGTTTGTCATGGGAGTATGCACATCGTTGCGCCAGGTCTCTATCATCAAGAACGGGCATGCTCAGAACAAGGGGCACTGGGACTGGGAGTTGGTGACGCAGCAACACACGTGGACTGACGAGGAGAAGGACAACACACTGAAGCACATCATGGATGGGGTTTCTTTGTCAGCTGCTCCTCCGGTTCAGCTGGTGTTTGGCTGAGTTCTCTCATGTTTGTGCTTGACCTCCAACCGTCTAGTAATGCAAAGGCTTATTTATATGTAACTAGCATTAAGCCCGTATGTTGCTGTGAAAAACCACACAAAAAGACATGGAGTGGCCGTGGTCGAGAAGAGCCTTGGTGTCATGGGAGTATTGTATGGTTCTCGCGGAAAAAGATGGCCGAAAGACAGGTATGTTGCAGCAGCAACATAAGAAATGGGAACCTGAGATGTTGGGCAATAAGGATGAAATGCGGCATGAGGACGGTTGTCGGGGATTAAGGACGGCAGGAGGAAAAGGACTTTTGTCATGTTAACATAATAAAACTTTTTGGTCATGTGTGCACAAATAAAGAGCTTTGGTTCCTATGTGAGTAAGAGCGTATTTATTCATTTTTAAATTGCTACTCCGCTTATGATTGTAACAGTGTTTTTTATTTATTCAATGTCTTTTGCATGAGTGGGGATGATTGTAGCTAAGTCATTTGTAAGCTGTTGCTCCCACGTGTATTACCCTATAAGTAATAGGGATGATTGTAGCTAAGTCATTTGTAAGTTGTTAGTCCCACATATATGATCGTATAATAATATAAGTAATAGTGATGGGAGAGTGAACTCACCACCAACTCCAAACTTTGTAAGTATGATTCAATATAATTAATCTCTTGCAGTCAAATATTGTGCTTCTTACTTGTTGTTTTTCTGTGCTAAGTAGCGCACTGTATGCATTATCCATTTACAAGCTATGTACCTCTGCTCCGCAGGTCAGCTCTTATGTGCCTTTTGAGTTCGTCCTGACTCTTTCTCTTACTCAATTTTCAAATAGATATTAATTTGTGTAGCAAACTTGGTGTGTAAGTATAAGGTCTGTCATACGACTTCTTTTATTAATGCACAGCTGATTATCATACAAAGTCTTCTCATCGCATCCATTTTTTTAGGCTTTCACCAACACTATTAGTATTTTCTATCATTTCAAATACTGTAGCCATCAGATCGAATTACTTTATGTTTAGATGTTTCTGTTGCAATCCCCTTCTTTCAGGTCCTAATCTCTCTCTATACTCTCTACCCTATGCCTCCAAAATCTTTCTTGACGCCTCAAGCCTGTGCACTGTTTTCCCAGACTACGACGAGCACGTTTTGATCTCCTATAATTGTGCAGTTCCCTGAAATATTATATAGGGCTACATTATCCATACAGATTCTTCGTTTCAATTGGTATTTGGACCATGTTGCGTGAGCAGTAGATGATGAAACAAGGGGAAGAGGGAAGCATGTCTGACAGTATATGGTAAAAAGTTTGTGAGGAATGAGAAACTGTTTCAGTATAAGCATCTACCTAACAGTATTGCAAATCTGTTGCATGCACTAACAACACTCGATAGTTTTATTTTCAAGGAGTGTGTTTCTTAAGACTCGATGGTTTTATTTTTAAGGAGTGTGTTTCTTGTGTTCATCAATTCTATGACACGGAGAGGACATTTATTTTGCAGAGTTTACGTTCACCAAAACTGGTCTCTTTTATCTATTGATAGCTTTCATGAAAAACTGCATACATACCATATTGTGAAGAGTGTATATGTGTGGTAGACTAGTCGTACAATATTAGTACCATTCTGTGTATGTTTATTTTGGCCAATCTCTTGTTCTCCTTTAATATTTGTCCGTTGGGCTTAAATACATGACATCCACTAGTCTTCCACATTTCTAATGCTATTGACAACAATCTTTAGGGATAAATGAATTGGAGTCAAGAATATGGATTTGATGTCTGTTTGAAATGCTGTGAAGATGGAAGCGAAGCTAGTTTTCAAGAAGAAGCAATATGTTTCTGCAATTGCTTATCAGAAGGATGAACATATTGTTGATATTAAGTCAGCTGTCAAATCTGAAGAGAGCAACCTTTCGTCATTGAATAGAAAGATCGACTTGTTCACTCAAAAGGTTGTATTGATTTCCTGTAGTTCTACTGATCTTAATCAATTTTCGTTATACATGGGCATTGCCTTTCTCCATATATGTGACTCTCTGTTCTGCAGCTTCTTTCTGCTTATGACATTCCACTCTGGTCACCATTTGGATGAGAACATGTTGCTGAATCAGCAGGCCGCAGTACACCAGAATTGTGCAGGCAAGATAACTCAATTCTTGATGAATGAGCCAAGGTGTTTATTTCGTTTATCTTCTTAGTTATCTAGCTATCATTCTGAACTTGTAAGTTTTTCGTATGAAAAAAAAACTGCCCTTGAATATATCAAATGTCCTTTGAATATATCTATTATCACTGTTTCATTTTGAAATTCTCTAGGACTGCAGTGAGGGTCGAACTCATAAATCTATGGGATATGGTATAACATTATTATGCTCCAGGGTGCAATTTGAAAATTCGAAAATATGTAGTCCTTTGCCTCCCAGTTGAAACTCTTACTTTGGTCTTCAATATATGTTGGCTATTCGGTTACCATTTTCTAAAGAAATGCTGGGTCACCATTCCCTAAGAGGTGCTCCCTCCAATCCACTTTAAATGTTGGGGAGAAAGAACTAGCCACATACAATTCATAAGCTCAACTGGCGACAGTTTGTTAGGATTGGAGGGAGTAATTGTTCTTTGGAAGGTTAGTTTCAATATGTTGAAGCTGGATCATAAGTTCTTGTCAGCCAACTATGGTCTCTTGAAGTCACAGCCACAGAATGACCTTGGTTAGGCTGCAACACATCTTTTTTACTGGGCAGATATTGCATATAGGCTTGATTATAGTTAATTTATAGCGTTATGATTGTTTTCCCACTGATTTAGATATATTGGTTTGGCCAGCGGGCAGTCATTTTTGCTCCCGGGCTCGATCTCACTATTTTATAAAATTCAAAAATATATCTGAAAGTTTCAAAAAAATCTGAAAACAATTCGGCATGTTGTCAATGATGTATACTATAAGCGTGCAAAATCACAGTGCGAAATGTTTTGTGTTATGGGCTACACAAAAATGACAAAAGTTGGAGATTTGAAACTATACATTGTTCACTATTCTCAGGTCTGTACATTTGTCATTTTGTGTAGCTCAAAACGCAAAGTAGTTTGCATTGACATTTTGCATTCTTGTAGGATATATCATTGAGAACATGCATGATTTTTTCAGATTTTTTTGAAACTTCTATTTTTTTTTAAATTAGCGAGATCACCGGGAGCACGAAATCTCCACTCGCCAGGCCAGAACCCTATGAAGTTCCAAAATTTACTTCCCACAAATAAATCTTGTCTTATCAATTTATAGCGGTGTGGTCTCCCCACCAGTCAGGGATATAATATTTTAATATCTTAGGTTTTGCAGGGCTATCTCTTCTTACTAAGTAGTTTTATTTATGTTATTTTAATATCTTAGGTGTTGCAGGGCTATCTCTTCTTACTAAGTAGTTTTATTCATTTGCATTTATGGAATGAATGACCCCTTCTCCTTTTTATTTGCACCTATGGAATGAAGCTACCGAATCTTCTCATGATTTAACCTGGCAGGTGCATGCTCCCAGTGCTGTAACTGCGATGGTGTCTTGTATCTTGTGTAAATGTGAAGGATGGTCTAGCCCAACTTTATGGTATACGGACGATTGATCACATGGGTAGCCAAGGGACATATTGGACTTGAAGTCATGGATTGCCAAATCTTGGAGATGCCATTTCATCAGGTACTAGTTTCTAAACTATCGTTTGGAATCTGATAACAAAATTAGGGAGACTGTTTGTTAGGAATATTTAAAATATATATCAATAGGGTGCAGTGTCGTAGTACAAAATATTCTTATCCTGGCCTTGATGCTGCTTTATCTTTGCATTATTACTACATACGCAATGTATGTATTCATCTAATAAGCAAATCTCGGCCCTACGTGATCGTTTTTGTCTATCTTCAATGTACTCAGGCTCTCGGATGAAAACACAGCTTCCAAGCTTGATATACATACGAGGGCAGTGCTGCCAAAGCTCTTGTGCTTGAAGATAACGTCTGATGCGCTGTTGAGTGATTCTGAATCAACTGCTGCTTAAGTGCTTATTGCCTGACTTGAAGGTATGTGCAACCAAAACCTTGGAACTTGCTGCTTCAGTATGTGCTGGAGAAGCGCTGTCGACCAACGAGGATGTGGGCTAGTGAGTGCTGGTCTGGACACAAGCAAGATGGATGATAAGCAAAAGCAATATGTGCAACTTTGCCGTGATCAATTGTTGGCCAAGAAACAAATGGCCTACATGAATGCAATGAGTGCTATGGGAGGCATGGGAGCATCCATGGGCTTCATGGGATTCATGGGGACGACTATGGGAGGTGGTGGTGGCTTTGGAGGAGGTGGTGGTGGCTTTGGAGGATGTGGTGGTGGCATGGGTGACGGGTTTGGCTTCGGTGGTGGTGGTGGTGGTGGTGGTGGCATGGGTGACGCTTTGGTGCCACCTCCGGCTTCAAACACAAGTGACATGGGTGGTGGTGACGTGGGAGTTGGTGATGGCATGGGTGCGTTCGTGCCACCTCTGGCTTTGAACCCAACTCCTCATGAAACTACCGAAGAGGCCATTGTCGATGATACCAATAAAGACATCGATGCATGAACTATGTGTTCTTCTCTAGTTTGAACTACTTTTATTATTCCTAGTTGATGTTATTTTGTGTGGACCTATGTGTATGGTTTGAACTATGTGTCGTCCGAGTGGATCTTGATGATATTCTATGGATTGAACATTTATATGTGTCATTTATGCAATATTTTATTAGTTCATAGTTGATTGTATCTCTCAAATAACACAAAAAAGAAGAGGAGGGGCGCGGCCACGCTGCCCTAAAATAGGGCACTGTTGGAGAGGAGGTGCCCTATTATACGGCTGTTGGTAAAGCAGAAAAATTTTTGGTGTCCTAAAACGCTAAAACAGGTGTCCTATATACGAAAACAGCCCTCCTAATATAGGGCAGCTGTTAGAGATGCTCTTAGGCTGTTGTACAAGCGACATTCCTTGTATGCGTAAAAAGAAGAATTGATCAACTTCCCGTCCAAGAAAGAAAAAGAAGCAAACGAAAAGCGAGAGTGAGGTCTCCCAGTTCCCAAACGCCGCCCCACTCCCTGCCTCTCTCTCCCCCGCAGGTCTCGCCGCCCCACTCCCTGCCCGCCGGTCGCCGCCGGCCGGATCCGCCCCACTCGCTCGGGTACCGCAGCAACATCCTTGCCTCTGTATCCCTGTCCCCCCGATCGTCTGGCTGACACGACCCCTGATAGTTTCTAATCGCCCGCGCTCGCAGGATGGCGACCGATTCCGATCTGGACGGGAGCGGGGGAGGCACGAACGCTGCATCAAGGCCGTCGAGGGCTCCCTTCATCGACCTTGAACGTCCGGACCAGGAGGAGGAGGAGGATTCGTTCCATAGCACCGAGCCAGGGGAGGAAGACGAGGTGGAGGAGACCCGAGACGCAGACACTGCCGGCTCCACACCTACCGGAGAAGATGCCGAATCTCTTCGCCAGCTCGAACTCAGGAAAGGTACCACCACCAAACTCCCCTCTGGCCCCTTCGAGAGAGCCGAGCCCATTGAGAGTCGAGAGTTCCTCACCCCTATCCGGGCTGATCCCAGGACTGCACGGGAATAGGAAGTACTATGCAACTCTCTTAAGTATCTAGAGTGAAGTATGTTAGCGTTTTCATGGCCTTGTCATTGTATTGTATTGTGTTTCGATTCTAGTTTGTTCTGAGATTTGGACACACGACTCAAAAATAATTGGAAGTTTGTGTATCAACTTGACTGGGAATGTTAACATTATGTCCGGTATTCTAGGTTGCATTTGTATTTTCAGCCCTAGAGTTGGATATTGGACCAACTAGCTTAAAACAGTTACTTATTAGGTGGTCTTCCCTCTTCATGACTACACTATTCTAGTTATTTCATGACAATTAATACACTATATGATTCCTATGACTTGGAAATCAATATAGAAAGTAGCAACGAAGTAGCGCAACTGCAATATCTATACGATATGGTATTAGGATGATGGCGGATTAGACCTGTCAGGATTTGGCCATGCCGCGCGACAAGGCGGCATGTTGAAGTAGATTTTCCTTCGTCATCTCACTGATGGAGTGACGGGGGGATGCCTAAATCCCGAGTCCCTCTCGACATGGCGCAACGATCAACCGGCCAAGCTCTAGTTGGGGGTGTGGCAACTATACCTTGGGATATCAGGCTAGGAGTTGAGCGTGGGGGCGTGGGGCGCGAGATGGCGGCAGGTCGAAGTCGTCGTTGCACATGAATTGTTGCAGCTTCGCTCGACATAGTGTGGCTGTTTCCTGGCGGCGGCGGCACTGAATCACGGAACCTGTGCGGCTCAGCAGCAGCAAAGGTGGAGAAGATTGTGTACATGCATCAATCCATCGATCCTAGGCCTAGGCTATCACGTATGTGCCTCCTTGGCTAATTACGTTGGGCTTAGCCCATTCAGATCAGCAGTTGGTCTAGTCACTGGGCTGTACAGGATTGGGATTAGTCTTTCTGCTTCACTAAAAAGAGGATTAGACTTTCTGCTAATTTCTGGAGTATTAAATCAAACCATTATAAGTGTACATGTACAAATTTATTAGTACCTGCTACATATTGTTGGAGGGGGCCGAACCATAGGGGGGCCCTGGCCACCCCTCGCCCCTCCCTGGATCCACCACTGTCACCTCTGCTCCTTTACTGCAAGAGTGTGTTGAAAACCTCTTATTTTGGGATCCTGGAATTGAATATCATTGTACAGCTTGTTGAATATTTTGATCCTAGCTGGTAGGATCCCGATGGATCATGACAACCACCCCTTGCTTTCATCCTTCACATCTATTTCATTGTTTGCAGCACTTGAAAGGCTTGACGATATGTGCATTGTCCTTGGAGTTGACTACAAAAAGAAGCTGCTAGAGATGGGTGTTACTTCTATGGATGAGCTTGATCTTGATGTTAAAAGGGTATATGACGAGATGGATTTGCTTCAGCTTACTATTGATGCTAATTACCCAAAGGTAACTAGGAACATTCTCCCTGTCTCAATCCTCTCACATGCACAAATTCTGCCTCTAACACTTTCATTTATTAGAACGTTTTGCTTGCACTGCACTGCTATTCATGAAATGAAATTTGCAATGGTATTTGTTTGCAGCTGAAAGCCATAGGAAAAGAATTGCTAAAGGAGTGGGAGGTTTGTGATACACCCTTCAGAAAGATGATAGAGTTTGCCCATGTGATTTCTGTTTCTGATTCCAGAACATCCAAGGATGTGGTAGATGCTAATTTTCTCAGCACTACCTATCTCAAAAGAGCACAAAATCAGTTGAAACAGCTACAAAAGGAAAGGAAAAAAGCAGAGAAAAGTGAATACGACAAACAGAAGAATAAACTGAAGGAGATGATACTCGAGAATCACCTTTCTTGGTCTGATGTCGGTTTTGACCCCAAGAAGAAAGGTAGTTACTGAAGTGTTTGTTTTTGCACTACATTACATGTTACAGCTCAAGTGATTTTTAGTTTGAGCATGACGACTACCAATTTTGAACTCAGTTTTATGCATGTCTTTGTTCTTCATTCACGATGTTGTTCATCCTTGGGCCAGCTTTATGTTTGCTGCCTGCGTGTTGTGTGCCTCCACTGGATACTGGAACTGTAGGCTTGCCAAAAATTTAAACTTGTGCTTTGTGCAATTTTGGTTTCTGTGTAACTGCAAAGTAATTTTTCTTTTTTTCTGAGTAATTACAAGCTTCTACAACCTTAAGTGCAATTAGATCAAATTATATGCTTGTACTAGTATATAAACTTGTTTCTTGATGTATATACTTTCATCGTTAGATTGAAGATCACCACATGCTTAAACATGTTTCTAGTGTGTTATTAATCAATACCATTATGTTTCTATCTCAGCTGTGATAGAAAGATATCCTCAGGAGACACTTGAGATACAGAAAAAAATTGAGAAAGCTAAAGAGCTATCAGTTGGGCGAAAGGAATTGGTCTTCAGAGTGGAAGTTGTTCGACAGATGATTCAGCAGAAGAAATTGCCTTTGTGCATCATTCGAGGTATATCTTCTTTATCTAACATAGTGCAGCTTAAAGTCATTGGCATAGTTTTTTTTCGAGAGTTACGATTAGCATACCATATTATTAATAGAAGAAGAGGCAACACATTTACAAGATACCGACCACAACTGTGAAAAATCGGGTCAGTTTACACCTCCGCGCACACTATAGGCCTACTATGGTGTCATGGCTTTACTCTCTCCTACAGCTTGCTCCTACAGTCGAAACTCTTCTCCGATATGATCAGTAAGCTGCACCGTGTTTCACTAGTCTCTCGAGTAGGCAAAAGAATCTTGAATTCCTTTGTTTCCACAGCGTCCAGGAAGTTAGGATGACCAAGGTGTCGAACTTCCTTCTGTCAACCTGTTGCACCTGTTCCCTTGCCGCTGTCCACCAGTTCTCAAAGTTGCTTGTGTCGTGTGGTTCCTGGAGCTGAATGCCAACCGCTTGCAAGCACCCATACTAGACTTGTTTCGCACAAAACACATCGAACCAAAATGTGGTCCACTCTGTCCTCCTGCAGACACGTGAAGCAGGCCGCCATTTGCTCCTGCAGACCATGTCTTACCCTCCTATCTGAAGTCCAGAGCCGGTTTCTGAGAGCCAACGTGCTGAAAATTTTAAACTTATGCGGCGCATGGGATCTCCAGATCGGCTTAGCCATCCTATATCTGATCTGCCCTTGGTTAAGCCTGTCGTAAGTTGCCTTGGCAGAATATAGCCCCAAAGGCGTAGCAGATCAACAAAATGAACCTGTCTCGTTTGAATCATTCATGTGGATATTGAAACTGCCAGCCAGAGAAGACACACTGCTCATGGCCCTCACCCTTGAGCTACGGGATGTCCAGGATCCACCAACTTCCCTGCATGGCTGCATTGCATCTGCCACAGTTATACAGTTTTTCGTCAGGTAGGTATCACCATTGCGACATCCGGTGCAATGGCACTCATAGTATGCCATCCAGTCCAGCGATCCTTCCAAAAGAGTATCTTCTTTCCAGCCCCGACTATAATCAGTGCAAAGACTTTGGAAGACCTCGCTAGCCTCACTGTCTTTCATCATCAGTAATCCTCGCCATGACCTCTCTGGGTCTGTTCGCTTTAGCCATTCCCATTGATCTAGGAGAACCAGTCCTTGCAGCCACTTCACGATCTCCTCGATCAGCCATTCCGGTGCACTGGCGACTAGCAGCTGGTGTATGGGTCTTGCCAATATCACTGTTTTGATTAATGTCAGCCTGCCAGCCCTAACGATGAAGCCACGCTGCCATGCTGGGTTAAACTGAATTACTCTTTCCAAAAGTGGCTGCCACTCTGCTTTTGTCAAAGGTCTAAGTGCTAGCTGTAATCCAAGATATTTGATTGGAAAATTTGCCACGTTGCAGCCTAGAATTGATCGCACTCCTCATCAGCCGTGCCTCCTCTAATCAAGGTCACAGTAGTTTTCCTATAGTTCACGTGCAGCCCTGATGCGTCTCCCAATATGTTGAGTATTTCTCTGACGCCTGCAACTCCTGCACTTTTGGTGACAAAAACCACCACGTCATCTGCAAAAACAAAAATTCTCTGCAGGAGGAAGATCCTTGCAGGAGGTGATCCTCCACTGCTCTCGAAATAGCTGATGTCGGAACTTCCATTGACATCACAAAAAGCATCTGTGTGGGGTCACTCTGTCGCAATCCCCTGGGGTGCTTAATTCTATCTCCGGGTGTTCCATTGACAAGAACCTTAGTGGTGTCGGTGAATACGGCAGAGCGATCCATTTGAGGAAGGTTTGCCCAAAACCCAGACGCCTCAAAACCTCAAATAGAAAGCTCAACAAAATGGAATCAAATGCTCTGGAAATATCACGTTTTAGCAACACACCTTCGATCCTCCTCTGATTGATCTTCCTGGCACCTGCCTAACTAACACAAAGCTGTCATGGAGGCTTCTTACCTCTCACAAACGCCGATTTATTGTGACTAACAAGAGCTCCAAGCCTCGGTCGTAGCCTGTTCGTGATTACCTTGGAGAACAGTTTGGAGAAACTGTGCACGAGCTTATTGGACGAAAGTCTCCATTCCCCAACTTCGGTTACATCCTGCTTCTTGGGGACTAGGGTTATCAGGGCACGATTTAGTCTGTCAAAACTTCTGCCATCTCTAACTGCAAGTTTAAGCAGCCATGCCATGATATCTTGCTTGATTACCGGCCAAACGGCTTGGTAGAAAGCCCCAATGAACTCATCTGGTCCCGGCGCGCGATCTGGGGAAAGATCTTTGATAACTGTCTAGACCTCGTCCTCGGTGAGCAGCCCTTCCAAATCCTGCAGGTTCAGATTAGGCAAATTGAGTGCCTCCAGGTTTATGCCGTGCCTCCGGTTCTGGACCTTCCCCGACAACTCTTTGTACACCTACCTGAACACTCACACCTTCTGATCCAAGTCTGTGAAGATCTCCTCCCCATGTCAAATAGAGGGGATGAAGTTCTTGGTACGGCGGCCATTGGCAACCGCGTGGAATAAGCGTGTGTTGGCGTCCCCCTCTTTCAACCATCTAATTCTCGAACGCGCCTTACAATAATGCGTTCTAAACTCGCAAGCCCGAGCACATAATGCTTCAGCTCGCGTCGAAGCCATTGTTCACCCGGCGACAACTCCCTCATATGTTGTGCTGCGTCAAACCTGAAGATCATGGTGTTTGTGATTGCAATCTGGACCTTCATGTTCCCCACTTTGCACAGACCCCAAGCTTGCAAATAGGCCGCCACGTTTCTGAATAACGCGTCTAGGTGTTTAAAAGAGTTCCACAATTCCAGAGTTACAGACCCAACCCTCCTTGATCGCCTCCTGGAGCCCATGTAACTTCAGCCAGAACGTCTCAAAACACACCAGGCTAAGGCTAACGCGAAGGCTAGCCACAAACCGCATGGCTGTTGGCTGGGTCGTTTAGGCCTCAGACATTCCGGTCCAGGATTTCAAAGATAATATCCGTAACAGACTAACGCCAACTCCTGCCAAAACTAATCACTATGCAGTGAAAGCCATTTGGCACAGCTCCACCGGCTTGAAACTAGCTGGCATGACCTTGTCGAATATGGATGCCACCACACAAAGCTGTTGCTCTTGTAGAGGCGATTCAAACATGCCATGGAACACCTGCAAGTCCTCATTGGCATAGCACTTGTTATTTTTGGAAAATGCACTTCCCGGTTCATAATAACCTTCATTCTTCATTTTTGTTGTTGATTAGGGCTGCTGGAATTGGCAAAAAACCATGTGGTGAAGATAACAAATGGTGAAGGTTTACCAGTACTGATGTATGGTGGAGAGGAGATCAATACAGTTATTGAAAATTTTGAAAGACAAATTGATGAACTGGAAGACGAGCAGAAGAAAGAAGAGGAAAAGACTCTCAGAATGCAGCGAGTAAGGACGAGAAAGGGCAGGTATATGAATCAAATTCAAATACAGTTCAGTTTTGTACTTCTATGCTGCATCTTGCGTTGAGATTTCGAATCCTCAGCCCCTGGTTGGCTCTTACAATTTCAGGACGCCACCTCCTGAGCCTTCCTCCTCATGATTCCTCCTGGTGCCTGCCTACGTGGTGGCTCTGCGACACCGCACTGGATTTGGATCATTCTGCACATATGGTGGTTGAAATTGACGTGTCATTTAGCTCTAGTCAGTAGCATTGGGCGGAATTGTTGGATGGACAAAATCGGTTATGAGGAATTGTCCGCTGTGGTGCAGCGGAGGAAAACCCCTTACGCAAGGGCCCCTTTTCATTCATTTTTGGCGCTCAGTAACTATAGTCCCGAGTTGTCTTACCAAGCCCTTTTCAGCTCCTTTTACATTCATCGTATTTGAGGTATTTTCTCCTGAATGTTTCTGTGATGAAAATCAACCTTCAGCTAGACAAAAAATTTGGAGCTATTGTGTAGTTGTATTCGCCAAATCTCCAGCTCTTGTACTCGTTTTGCTCACTCTTAGAGGATGCTCCATCTTGGTGATGCAAAAGGGCCGAACAGCTCAGCTCCCTGGATATTTGGTACTCCTAGGTTGAGCGTTTCATGCTGGGAAGTGGGAATTAAGAGCTGCATCATCCCTTGTAAGCACTACACTCGCTAGAAATGCTCTCTCCAGAAAACTTCAAGCTGGTTGGTCCCACTTGTCGGCGCCATACCTTCATCTACGCGTTTGCATCTGTGCTGTCGAGTAGATGGCCTGCACGTATGGCGTGAGCTTCAGCGTCCACCCGAACTGCACCCCGCGGGTGATGGAGAGCTGGATCGAAAGCAGCAAAGTATGAGTCTGTCGGGTTCGATCGGATTCTGGTTCGTATGCACGCCGATTAATTCGTCCATGTGTTGCTGCTGGACTCAGATTTTGGAGGGTTTTTTGACTTGTGTTTGGTCCGTGGTGACCGCTTTGGTATTGTGGTGCTACCATTGAAAATTCCCTGCTTGGCCTAGGGCTACAAGTGTTGCAAACCCAGTCGATTCTTCTCTTGAGCACTCTGTCAGTCATTATGCAGTTGTTGTATAAACGATACTTGATAATAATCAGTAGAACAACAGGAAATCGGATTTGGCCCGTCCTTTTTATCACCAACAGTTGGAACGGACCGCTTCTTGTTGGAAGTTGAAACTAGTTTTGCTTCCAAGTTCACAACATTCGAACCAGACATCAACCCCGTATTCTTGACTCTAATAATAATTCATTTATCCCTGAAGAATGATGTCAATAACGTAAGAAAAGTAAGAAAACTCGAAAAGGCTAGTGGGTGTCATGTACTGAGGCTCAATAGACAAAGATAAAGGAGAACAAAGATTGGTTAATGTAAGCATACACACATTATGGGACTAATCTATCACACATATACACTCTTCATAATACGGTATTTGAAATCATGCAGTTTCACCAGCTAAGGCTCCTGAAAGTGCATAAAACTGCATAATTTCAAATACTGTCAGGATGGTGGAGACACATACTGTCAGGTGAATTGTGTCTTTGCCCGCACATTTTGGTTCCGTCCGTGTCAGGCCAGAAACCACACTGATATAACGCCCTGGTGATCGACTTCGGTTAGAGAATGGTGGAGACACATACTGTCAGGATGTCCCAAACGCCGGAAGCGAAGTGAAGCAACCTTTCTAATAGCGGGTATGAGAAGGCTTTTGTTGGAAAGGAATGATAGGATCTTCAATGACTGCAGCTCAACACTGAACATCTTAATCAGGAAAACAGGGGAGGAGCTAGAGATGTGGACTGCTGCGAGAAGCAGAGTGGGAGAGCGTGAGGAGTAGTTCAAAATGCTCTTTGTACTGCGGTTGGCAAGGCCAGGTGTAAAACTATTGTAATTAAACTCTTGATCCGTTCTTAATGCGATGACTGCAACCTTTGGTTGCCAGTCCTTGAAAAAAATTATGCAGTTCTGTGACAGCTATCAATAGATGAAAGACACCAGTTTGGGTAAACAAAAGTCTGACAATAAGAGTCCTCCAATTGATGAACACAAGTAACTTTAGTGCAATACTACTAGGCAGGTACTGGCTTACTGAAACTGTTTGTTATTCCTCACAACACCTTTTACTGTTTTACGATACGCATAGGCCTTATACCGTTACACATTCTTCTCTCCTCTCCCCTTGTTTCCTTATCTACTGCTCATGCATGTAACATGATCAGAATACCAATTTAAAATGGAGAATCCGTATGGATGATGCAGACCTATCAAATATTTCAGAGAATTGTGCAAGTATAAGAACTGCTGCAAGCACATAAATAAAGCAGTGAGTGCTCTGGCATGTGAGTGAATCCCAGCAAATTGCAACATACTCCGTATAAGCTAGTTGCACTAGAGAAAACTAGACGGTTGCAGGTCAAGCACAAGCATGAAAAAACTCAGCCAAAAACTAGTTGAACCGTAGGAGCAGCTGACAAAGAAACCCCATCCATGATATGTTGCAGTGTGTGTTTCTTCTCCTCGTCAGTCCACGAGTGTTGCTGCGTCACCAACTCCCAGTCCCAGTGCCCCTTGTTCCGAGCATGCCCGTTCTTGAAGATCGAGACATTGCGCAACGCAGTGCATACTCCTACGACAAACTAGACAAGGTAAATCTGCCTCTCTGTTCCCTCATAAGCAACCATCGTAAACTCCTCCAAGTGATGATGACGGAGAAGCGTGGTTGGTTTCCAGCGTATCTTGTCACCGGGCTCTTCTGTGCACGTGGCAATGTGGACGTGGAGGACCTCTAGCGAAGGCGCTGTCTCGAGCAGGAGGCGGGGCCATGAGACGTCCCAGGACGAAGGCACGTCGGCGACGAGCAACCGCGTCAGGTTAGGCAGCAATGTAGTCGACGGGGATCTAGACGGCACAATCCATCTGTCTGGCCCAGTGATCCGAACAATCAGACGTGTTATGTCTGGCATGTTTTCGAAAAGCCACTCAAGCTTGATTCTCACACCCAGACACTTGGTGAGGTTAAATTTCTTGAGACAAGGGACTGAGGCGGACTCGAGGAACACTAGCGATCCCAGGGATGCTAGGCGCTCGAGATTGGGCAGAGCCCTCAGATGAAACCGCCTGAATCTGTCCACAACAAGCTCCCTGATTTTCGACATGGGGGCGTCCACGATCACCTCACTGCTGCACCGGCAGGAGATGAGATGCAGCACCTGCAGCTGGTGGCACAAGGTGAAGACGCCCTGGTAAGTTGCCACGGGCGTCGATTCCGGCATGTCCTGCAGGACGAGCCTAGTGAGCGCGCCGTACTCGTGCAGCGGCGGGAGCACGCAGCCTCCAAGCTTGAGGCTCTGCAGGCGTGAGGATCTGGGCTCCCTGCAGATGCCATGGCTGGCAAAGGTGTGGACCGTGGCCGCTGGTCGCCAGAACATTGGCTTAGCAACAACTTGCAGCTCATCCACCCCGCAAGCATCGACGCCCTCCTCGATGAGCCGATTCATGCAGGCGGTGCTACTTTCTGTGACCAAGAACTCGAGCCTCAGCGTACTTACCCTCCTCCGGCGGACGGCGTCCAAGAAGCTCTGGACGGACCGGGCGAGGGCACGCATGGCGCGGTGCTCGTATCTCCTGATGTTGGGCAGCAGCTCTGACGACACGTGACGCAAGTCGTACTGAAGTCTCGCTCTCGCGACGACGCCGTGGAGCTGGACCCAACGGTGGTAGCGCGGCGGGAGCATGGCGTCCACGCTGAAGTCGAGGACGGGGAGCTCGCCGCGGAGGCCAGCCCAGCGCCTGGAGAGAGCCGTGGTGCGGACCGCCGTCCGGACGTCGAGGCGGCGCAGGACCAGGAGGAGGAGGTCGTCGGAGAGGGCGCTGATCCGGTCATCGCGTCGCGGACGCCGCCGGGGACCCGTCGCGGTCCTGGCCATGAGCGAGCTGCCTCCAGCTGCGCGACGAATCGAGTAGCGGCCGGCAGATGTTGCTGGCTCACGGCTGCGGCCGCGGCGGCGATAAAATAGAAGCAGAATCGGCATCCACACTGAAACCTCTCCGATTCAGATCGACAAGCCGGAATCGGAATCGATGATCCAAAAATGCGAATAGGGAACGGATTAGAACACGAATCGGGGATGGTATTCGGGGACAGAGCGCCGCCTGCAAGAAGGAGCGAGGGTGGGATCAGGGCGGGGACGGAGCGCCGGCGGCGAAACAGATGCGGGCGGGGCTGGGTTTTTTTCAGTCGGTTAATCTAATGGACGTTATGTTTTCTTGTGGGCTTTCACTTATTCTCAAAGGGAACATGGGCCTTGCCTAACTGAACACTACTATATCGACATCAGATCTTGTATCTAACATAGTGTCAAAAAACAAATCTTATATCTAGCCTTTGTTTGTCGAGTAGAGATTTTTATATTTATAAGTTTAAGAAATGAAAAAATCATACATGTTGTCAATGTTATATCCCAAAAAATTGTAATCCCAATTTGAAATAGTTTATATTCTGAATTATACAAAAATAAAAATGTGGGGATATAAATGTACACGCTTTCAAATCTCCAAAATATACAAACTTTTGTCATTTTTATGTAGTCGATAATACAAAGGATTTTGCATTGTAACTTTACATGACTGTAGAAAATCACATGGAATAAACTGAGTATTTTATTCATATTTATAAAAACTTATAAATATTTTATAATTCTTTTTCAAATAGAGAAGCCCCGGATCTCGGGAGTCAAAATGACTTTCCGGTTCTTTCTATTTGAGATGCATCTAGGTTTCAGGTTAACGTGGATCAGACATGATACAACAAGACTTGCGGTCCAATTAACTGTTTAGAGTATGAAATGAAGAAAATGAGATGGCTCTTTTTTCTTTGTGCGAGAATTTGCGTGGAGACTCAGATGAGAGTCTTGAATTATAGTAGTAAATATAGGATAAGCTATACATAAAAAGGACTTTTTAATCCTATTCGACAACTGAATAAATATATTAATCATCATTGATCGATCGTGCAAATACATATGATACGTTGCTCCAGGTACGGTCAGTTTGTCAACTTAAATTCTAGCACGTCGTATATCTCCTAGCGGGAAAGACACCGCCTAACCGTGACATATAGCTCGGTCAAGACCAGTATAAAGCATGCAAACAAAACGAGGACCAACACCCGCTAGAGATTGAACCTTCCTCGCCGCACGAGCTGCCACAGGCCGTTGGCGAACCCCAACACCACGAAAGGGTAGGCCATCCGGCGTTGGAACTGTGCCCTGTAGTACCGCTCAATGGCGCCTGCCTTGAGTACTTCAGGCGCGGCGTGCCAGTACAAGTCCATGACGGTGTGCTTCCACCGCGTGATCTCCTTCCTCGCTCCTGGGTCGAGCTCCGAACAGTTGTTCATCCCGAGCTTTTGTAGCGAGCGGTAGGCTTTCACGACCGGGGCCAGATCCATGGCCAGGGCGCGGTAGCGGTGGTAGCGTGTCTTGCGGATGTAGGGTGGCGCACCGAGGAGTACATGCCGGAGTGGTCGGCGATAAGCAGGCATGGCCGGCTGCTGCCACGGAATATAGACCAAGCGAGTTTGGGCCAGCAGCGGCAAGCCATGGAACCGGAGTTCAACAAAGTGAAGTACTTGTTCAGCTTCCGTGGCGTCAGCAGCCGGCCGAGCCTGCTCATCGTCGACCGCTCCGGCGTATACTCCACGGTTCACCGCCGCTACATCCGCAAGACCCGCTACCACCGCTACCACGCCCTGGCCATGGATCTCGGCCCGGTCGTGAAATCCTACCGCTTGCTGCAAAAGCTCAGGATGAATAGCTGGTGGGAGGAGCACGACGAGGGGGTGATCACGCGGTGGAAGCATAGGGCCATGGACGCGTACTGGCACCCCGCGCCCGAAAAGCGCAAGATGATCGCCATGGAGCGGTACGCGGGGCACCAGCGCCGGATGCTCTACCCTGCTCTGGCACTCGGAGTCGCCATCATCCTCGCCCGTTGGACGCAGTTGATGCTGGTCGGAAGGTTGGAGGCCAGCTTCCAACTCCTTTTGCTGTTCGTGGCTTTCTGCTTGCCGGGATTGTACCTTGTCGTCACGACCAAGCAATCTCTCACGGTACACAACGTGTTAGAATTTGAGTTGACGAAATAACAATACTTACTAGTTTGCTAGTGCTCACCTCCTTCGGCGGTGTTCGCTTACATAAATTCCATTGTATCTGTACCTGCATATATCCTTGTTTCACTCAGAAATCCAGCTCCCTATCTGATTCCCATTTCCAAGTTCTGAAACTGACATAAGAAGCTGAGTATGAAAACATGAGGGGCAGTTTGGGATTGCTGAAAAGTAAAGGGAAACCCACATGAAGAGGAGACAAAGGCGACATATCACATTTGTAAAGAAGTTACTTTTTCATTGGTTGCAGTTTAGATTGGTTGTAGCATATATACATTAAGGGAGTTCAACCGCTGATATTTAAAGCAAAGTGCAGCCTTTTTGCAATGACCCATAACCATAAAAATACAAAAATGGCAACTGGAAATATTAAACAGAATGACTGTGAGGTCACAAAAAGTCAGACGAAAATAAGGTAAAATTATATTATACCAAAAGGCAGATGGAGCAATATTTGGCCATATCAACAGATTCATCTAGAACTATGTAGACTGAATGTGATGAATACATACAACTAACCTCCCAATGAACAATTGTCAAGGATTCTTCTAGGTCTGACCCAGTAGGTTGCGAAATATTAAATCTTGCCTAAAATCAGATGATTTTAGTTGATCTATTTTGGATCTTATGCTGCACCATATTAGTGCACTTAAAACCAGCAAGTTATACACGCTAACTTCCTGGGCGATTCTCTTGTCATAAAATGCATACTTAATAAAAAATAAAAAATGGGTGCAGGAATAATCAAAAGCAGTAGTTTGTGAGAAGCTGAGAATACCTTTAAAACGATTCAAGCAAACAGTGCAGGAATCAAAATAGTAATGAGCAACAAAGCCTGAAACTCGGTGTAGGAAATGAGCAACTCAATTAAAATAATTTGATAAATAGCAAATATAATGGAATACTTGTTCAAAAAATTTATACTTAAGCACTAACTGTACCTCTCACGCAATGAAAAAGTAAATAAAGGTACTTAATGGAACAGTGAACAATTTTCACTCGAATGAAGAGCCTTTTCTCAATATGATACCTATGAGTACTGTAGAAAATATGTCAAGCCATCACAAATATTCATAGTTCGGTAAAAAAAAGTACACAGTTTAGCTTATTTGCCTAATATTTTGACCGAGTACAACTGAGAGCAGTCATGTATGTTATGTTTAATGATGTTGCATTTTAATCTGCAAATAGAAATAATGGATAATCCATGGTGCGGATATCGAAATAACTTGTTGTACTTAGACCTAGCCCTTAATTAAAGTAATTTACAATCTATAAGCTTTCCTGGAAAGAGTAAGATTCATGAATCCTAATGTCCCACCTTTGATCTAAATAAGCACTCCAGTACCCAAGGTGCCAACTCACAAATGGCTAATTCAGAAAATTAAGCAGCAAAATCCTCAGGAGAAGGAGCTGTGAGACTTACAATAGCCGCCTAGACGGAAGGACTGGCCACCTGACAGACTTGCACAAGCTCGAACCAAGCCCACAGCAGTCCACCGCTTGCTGCGCGGCGGCTACCTGAGATGTTACCCTGCCAAAAGGCCTGAATGGCTGGTGCTGCAGCACGAGCTCTCGCGTTATCCCGTCATTATCTGATGGTTGCGCTTGTGTAGTTCCCTCGTCCGGGAACTTCATGCGAGCACACTCTTAGCGGAGGGCTCTGCCGGCGGCTCGAATTAATTCCACGAAGATAGGGCTTGGAAAGGGAAGACTGGCGTGGTTGCTGGACGGCGACCTCGAATCGACCTTAACGGAGAGCTGGACGGCGAGCTTGACGGAACAGGGCAGAGGCGGGCTGTATCATATTTTTCTGCTCAGACATTCTTGTGCTTCATGCCTAGCTGAACCAAACAAAAAGAAGAACATGTTCATTGTTAGTGAAAAGGGATAGAAGTATAGAAACAAGGTCATACGAAATATCTCTTCTTAACATCCTGGTATCTTAATTGCAAGATTGTAAATATCTAGATGGACATAAATATTACATACACTAATCTTAACTAAGATTTTCATCGAACACCTTCCAAGCATAGATAAAACGGATCTCCACAAAAATTATTTGTTCCATCGAATAAATCAAACATGCTCCACTTTACCTCAACCTTGAGAAGGGAAAGGGTCAACAGTGTGGACCTACCAGGCAGATAAACAACGACTGTAAATAGCCTCAGAATATTCGCAGACCAACGGCTTTACAGCCTTAGTAGATGTGGTCTGCCCCTGGTTTCGAAATCATCGGAACTGTGTTTGATGACTTGCCTTCTGAAACCTTGGCCTACACCCAGACATTGCAATTCGGCTCAAGAGTTATTCTCGATACCAGTGGTGCAATTCTGAAGAAACACTGCAGCCAAGTTATTACGATTTGGTGCGACATGGAGATTTTTTTTTATTTTCCATGAAGAAAAGTTTATCATACTTACAAGTTTTATAAACTATACAAAAAATCTTGCAACCGTGGGATCAACTTTCTTGTTACACTTGTATGCTTAGGCATCATCACTCTATCTACAGTTCCAACTTATCAATCACCGAAAAATTATCCGGCCTGAGAAGGATTTGCCATCCGTGACCCGCCTGACCACCATGTCTTGCTCCTCCTCATTCTTTGGAAATGCAGGCCGTGCTGACGCACTGGGAGATTCGTCGAAGGCCATGGCATCACACTTGTTGCATTTCTCACCATCATTGTTCAAAAAGACTGTCTGCAGATTGGGAGCCCGCTCTAGGATTGCTCTGATAAACGTCAGCTGTTGCTTTAGCGGCCTAAAGCAGTCGATGTGGAGCTCCCTCAGTACCAAGTTTTTGGAGCCACGAGAATGAGGCTTCCACAGGGGATTGGTTCTTTTCTGGGTGCCCCACGGTTTGTGCACTTGTTCCATCTCACATGGTTCATATACCTGTGTTTGGTTTAGAAACCATTAAAACAAAGTTGGGCTCTTCAGATTGAGAATCACTTCTCTCAAGTAAATGCAAGAATGAAAGGCGTTCCTACATTATGTAATATAAATTGCACACATACAAAAGTGTTCACAGTAACATCCTTTTGTAACAGGAAAATATCAAAGTGATGAAGATTTGTTTATGAATTGCATAGGGACGACGGGCTAAAACAATGATGTTTCGAAATGTTGAAACAAACTCGGACTGACAGATAATTACGAGATGGAAATAGTGCTCACCTCAATATGCAATATTTCAACATAGGGAGCGGCCTCAAGAAAGGCTGTAGTCCACAGAAGGTCAAATTCAACAAAGACACCTAATATGGACAACCTCTTTAGCTTGCTGAATGCGGAGACGAGTTGTTTGATTTCATGTTGCAGCCAAATCTGGTCAGGAGATAAATAGATAAAAAATCAGAAAATTTTATAAACTCTTCGTGAGCTAGTACAGATTTAGGAGAAATTTTCAGAGATCTACTGACAGATTTCACCACAATGTATCACTGAACTCTATCCTAGAAAACAGTCACGGGGTAAAATTAAAAATTTGAGAGCACTACACTACAATTGTAACAAGGAAATAATTTTAGCCGAACTTTCTTCTAGGACTAGCATCATGCTAGCATATCATCCAATAAGGTGGGCCTTGCTTAAAATGTCGTTTTATGGCACTACTGATCTTTGTGCAGTTTTCTGAAAACCATTATTAGAAGTGTAGTTTCCCGACAGTTTTTCTACAACAGTTTAATGAAATTTACAGCTCTTTGTTCTGTGTCATATAGAAGCATATCCATGATATAACAATGATAAATTTGATAACATGACTGTGGAAAAATACAGAGTACTTACATTCTTTCCTATGACACTCAATGTGAGTGTGTGTATGCCTGTGGCTCCATGTAGAAGCTTACTCAACTTAAGTAAATGCTGCTGAGGGTGCAAAAAATGGCCGAGGCATAATTCCTTAAGGCATGGGACAAAACCAAAAGACAGGGGGGCATATTGCGATGCAGATAAAATCCAATTGACCTTCTCAAGTTTTGGAAGGGATATCAAATCAATTTTCCCAAAGCGACACCCTTCAAGGTGCATAACGCGGATTTTTGAGTTTGGTGCATCTATTTTCCATAGAGTGTCGTAATCAGCATCACAAGAGAAGAGTGCTAAATGTGTTAGTTGCTTGCAGCAGTCAAAGATGATATGAGGCATGTCCAATCCAGAAAAACTCAGGCTGCAGAGAGAGAGACTTGTGAGGCAACCGAGGATGCTAGGGTATGCACTGAAAAATCCATCCATGTCTTGGGCACGTCTTAGCATATCCGAGGCCGAGGGAGAATATTCCAGCCATCCTTTCTCATCGAGAATGTCAAGTTCCAGATCTTTCAGAAAACCACAGTCAATTGCCTCACATACTAGTGGACCAATATCACGAGACAGAGTGTTGGCCAGGAAGAGCTTAAGCTGCAGCCTTGCGACCGTGAATTCTCTTCTAGGTTTAGCAAATAAACTCTTGATGGCTGTGGTTACCGTCAGCATCGCGGTGTGGGTGTCATTAGCGTCATTAGGCTTTGAGTGTGGGTCAGACATGAAATCCTCGACATCAATCTCGAGCTCGGGCAGCAACCTAGGCAGCCACCTCCACCGTTTTGACAGCACACTTGTCCTCGCAGCGGTGCTTACGTCGACTCTCCCCAAGATGGACATCAGAACATCATCGGGAAGCGCGCTGAGAAGATCATCTTGACGCTATACAAAACAACATAAGTAACTTTAGAAATTTGTATGGAGAAACAGAGTTGCATAGTACTGCAGTTTTGACAACAAAATATACTCTTATCAGTCTATCTATCTATGTGGCATCAACAATACTGACTAGTACTCATTTTGTAACAAACAATACTGACTAGTATTTTGTAACAATACTTCACTATATGTGTACAGGAGATAACTATATATATATAATATTAGGAGAGTTGAGGAGAACTGAACTGAGAACAGCAACGAAGACGCCGCACCCATGGTGCTTCTGCAGCTTCGGATCTCAAATTTGGACGACTAGCACGAGAATCAATGCCAAGTTTGGACGTTGAATTAAGTGGCATCGTCGGATATAAATACTGAAAGTACCTGCCATCCCTCATCCGACTCGGAGGATTACTCCGTAATCGAATCACATACGGAATTCATCCGGCGATGGGATGCTCCTTTCCCCGCGTGCTAGGTGAGTGGGTCGGGGCCGATTCGGGCTTGCGGCGGTGCACTTCGACGGCGGAGCTTGGCTCGGCGGCCGCTGTCTGGGCGCGGCGTAGACACTGCTGGCCGGTGCGGTCATCGGTGAGATGCGGTTGAAGGCGACGGGTTTGCGTCGGGCGGCGAGGGAGTGCTGCAGCAGGGCTGCACCGGCCAGATCTCGGAGACTCGGACCGATCTGGGGAAAATATATGTTTTCGGTTGTTTTTTCTTTTCATTTTTTAATCTTTTTAATTCACAAATAATTTATGGAGATTTTACATTTTTTGAAAAAAAATCATTTTTTAAAATGGTTCTGATTTCGAAAAATGTTTATATTTTTCGGAAAATGCTCAATTTTGAAAAAAAAATATTTTTTGAAAATGGTTCGGATTAAAAATGTTCATTTCTAGAAATGGTTCGTTTTTTAAAATGGTTTAGATTTCAAAAAAATCATTTCAAAAACATGTTTTCGTGAATCTTTTTTTAGTTCGTGAACCATTTTTAAATTCATGAACATTTTTCGTAAACCATTTTTAAATTCATGAACCATTTTCAAATTTACTGAAGAGAAGGTTGTCCAACACCGTCTAAAATGGTTTGGTCATATAGAACGTAGGCCTCTGGAAGCGCCATTGCATAGCGGACGGATAAAGCGGGATGAAAATGTTAAGAGGGGTCGTGGTAGGCCAAACTTGACATGGGAGGAGTCTGTTAAGAGAGATCTGAAGGATTGGAATATCACCAAAGAACTAGCCATGGATAGGGCTGCGTGGAAGTTAGCTATCCATGTGCCAGAACCATGACCTAGTTTCGAGATCTTTTGGGTTTCAACTCTAGCCTACCCCAACTTGTTTGGGAAAAAAAGGCTTTGTTGTTGTTGTTGTTGTTGTTGAACCATTTTCAAATTTATGAACCGTTTCTGAAAATGGTTCTTTTTCGAAAATATACATTTTTGAAACAGTTCATTTTCAAAAATAATTTACTTTTTTGTGAACCATTTTAAAATTCATGAACCATTTTCAAATTTATGAACCATTTCTGAAAATGGTTCTTTTTCGAAAATGTAGATTTTCTTGAAATGGTTCATTTTAAAAATATTTACTTTTTCGTGAACCATTTTCAAATTCATGAACCATTTTCAAAATTATGAACCATTTCTAATTTTTTTGAAAATGGTTAGGATTTAAAAATGTGCATTTTTTAAATGGTTTAGATTTTAGAAAAATCATTTAAAAACATTTGTTCATGAACCATTTTTTAGTTCATGAACCTTTTTCAAATTTGTGAACCATTTTAAAATTCATGAACTACTTTCAAATTGATGAATCATTTTCAAATTTATGAACCTTTTTCAAATTCATGAGAAAACAATCTTGAACCAATTTTAAATTCATGAACTATCTTCAAATTCGTGAATCGAGTCTCAAATAGGAAAGAAAAATTTGACGCTAAACTTCACAGAAGTTCAACACCTGCATTTCATTTTCATTTCATACGATTCTAGACAAACAAACTTAATTTACATACATTTAGCACGAGATCAACCCTAGATCTAGTCAACCTAACCCTAAACTATGCAAAAGGGGTTCGGTAGCTCTCATCAAGCCTCACATTGTAGCGGTGGCGCCAGCGAGCTCATCGTCGGAGTCACGGGGGATGGTGATGAAATTCAGCTGGTTCACCGCCTCCAGTTGCCATTCACGTTCCCGTGTGAGGTGCTCCTCCTGCTGGAACTCGCGCTCGAGGAAGTCGTCAATTTACGCCTAGAGTTGGGACTCGTGGCAACGGTGTTTATTCCAGCGGCAGTCCTCCTAGCGCACAAATTTTGACTCGACTAACGAGCTCGTCGTAGTTGTCGCCCCGAGCAGCTCCTCGTTGCCACTCTCCTCTGTGTCGACGTTGCTCTCCTCTGTAGTGACCGTCACCAATGGCTACCGAGAACGCATGACACCGCGTGTGCTCCCGGCCACGGCGTCGTGCGTGCCACGGTGGAGGCCGCGTCAGACGAACTCGTGGTAGCGCGACAGCATGCTGCGATTGCAGCCCTACATCGAGTGCACCTCCTCTCCTCTCCCGCCGCAGAATCGGCATCGGTGCGGCACGACCAATAGCGCGTCCATCCGGGCTTAGCATGGTTGCAAGTGTTGTTCACCGACCACATAGTGGAGGTGGTTTGGCCAGAATCGCTCGTCGGTGAAGTGAGAAAGTACGAGGGCGGCGAGGATTTGCGATGGGGAAAATGAAGGGTGAAAATCATATTTCACAGCGGAATCCGTAGATATAGTGGCCTCATGTGTCGATTTACGGGTCTCCAAAAAAAGTTTACGGGACGACAAGTTTTACAATTTCAGCTCGGGCCGAAAAACTGGACCAAACCTTTAATCCGCTGGAATTACACGGGTTTGCCCTTTCCAAGAGATCTTCTAGAGATGCTCTAACATCAGCAGGAGACAACTATAATAATAGGAGAGTTGCAGAACTGAATTGAGAACAACAAAGAAGACACCGCACTAACCGGTGTAGAAAATGTTGTTTCTGATGAAATTTGAAAATTTTGACACATGTACAAGTCCATGCCCAATATGCACATGCAAATTTGGAAAAAAGGCAAATTATATGGTCCGTGAAAGAAAGAAAAATTGGTGCTCCACAACTTTAAGCAGTGATGGTATTTGTTACTTTTCCACGTCACAATATATTTTTCTTCTTTAAAACTTGCTTATCATTGCACGCAAACATGTACAATTTTGATATTCATTTGAATTTCTTAGAAAATTGAATTTTGTTACTTTTCTAGTACTTACGCTTTCTCCTTGGAAATCCAAGGTGAGAGATGTATGCCTCTCCAGCTCCATGCAGAAGCTCACTTATTTAAGGGCATGCTGCTTAACTCAGAAGATTTTTTTTTGTTGAGCCATGCGAGAATTAGAAGAGGGATAACCGCCACAATGGCGGTCTTTGGAATCTGAAACTTGCGGGCAAGGTTAAAATCTGTATATGGCGTCTCTGTCAGAACAATCTGCATGAATATTAAGAGAAAGAAAGTGGATTTGGACATTAGATGTCCACTATACAACAGAATGGATGACGACGGGGTCACACGTTTCTAAAACTAGTAATCTTGCACGCGCAATGCGCGTCTAAGTTTTATGCCCTCCTAAAACTGGTTTGTGGTAATGTCTAATTTATGACTGTATTTTTATCGAAGGTTAAAACATCACATATCATCGTCATGATATTTCTTCTGTAAAATCGCTACATTAGTTTTCACACTCTCCTACCCTCCAATAATATCCAAATTGATTGCCGCTATTATGGCAAATTACTGACAGTTTTCAAAATAACAACACTTGTATGCAAACCTGGAGGTTTTAATTCCTCTCAAAATCAGCTCCCCTAATTAATTTTTGGAGTTACTCCCCTATTAACTCGGTTGTTGATTTGGCAAGAAAATAAGTGCTCGTTGGATCTAGCGTCAGACTTTCCAAAAGAATGAAGACTGATAATGTGTTTTAGCAGTGACTGGGTCCGTTGGATCTAGCGTTAGACCGTCAAGATCGTTTGGATTCCCACACTCCGTGTCTTTTTATATTAGTGGTGATGCAAACAAGTTTAAGCAATATGAAGTAATTTGCTGCTAGAGGATGTCAGACTTTCCCTGTTAGATGCAAGCTCCCCCCGAGCGATGTTTGAGATGATTTGTGGACTACCAAGTCAGAAGCGCGACCTGGATCTGTCGGACTGGTGGACACACTCCGAAACAAGAAAAATTTAGAAGGAAAGAACAGGAGTACCGACGAGCTATGCTATCACTAACTATATGAAAGATGGTCGATTCCTCAGCCTCTCAGCGATCGTGGTACTGTAGAACACTGTTCACTGCTACAGTGTTCTACAGTGCTTCGATCCCGGCCGTCGCCTGGCGACCGAACGGTCCACAGGACACGCCCGTGACGGTTTTGCAAATAAGCCCCTCACAAATCCAGCCAGTGCTCCGCGGTCCACGTCCTTGCGAGTAAAAGGACCTGTTTGCAAATGGTCAAACCATCAGGGGCTCCGCTGCAAAACTCGCGCAGAACTCCCCTCCTTTCCTTCTCTCTCGCGTGCGGCCGGATATCGCCGGCGCCGCCGACGCGTCTCGCCGCCCTTCACCTCCTCCGACGACGAATCGACAGCCGCAGTGACCTCCGCCATCATCCCTTCTATCTGCTCGCCAAGTATTGCTTCCCGGAACGACCGGAGTCGCCGCCGAACCACCGCGGTTGATATCGACGTCCGCCGCCGCGGAATTGCTCGCCGCCGGCGAATCCGCTGACCATTTGGTCCGCCGCGCTGCTCATTCTGCTCGCCTCTATCTCCTCTTGCAGGTCCGCGCAGTCTTGGCCTCCCGCGAGTTTGCCGCGAGCGGCGCAGCTCCGGCGTCTCCGCCGCGTGCTGACGTCACGGAACGACGTCAGCCCACCCACTGACATGTGGGACCTCTCTGTCAGCGTCAGAACAATTACAAAAAATACTCAAAAATTTGAAAATTCATATCTTTTAAACCATAACTCAAAAAAAAAACAACTAACATACCAAAATTTTCATAAAAACAAAATATTTACAGCTAAAACATTTCCATGCATCATCAAACAACTAGATTACTGTTTAAATTCATAATTTTAAACCGTAATTCAAAAAAAATAGCTACATTTTTTCAGGAAAAAAAACTACAACTAACACGTTTACAAAAAATAATTGCACGACATTTTAGCTTACAAAACAACCGTAATTTCCCTTTTTGAATTCCAATTTGTTGCAATAGAGTTGCAAAAAAACATTTAAATTAAATCTTCGTATCTATTTTATTTTGTTTTTTACTTTTGTTTTGCTTTGCACTAAAACAACATTGGAATAATAACAATCAACAAAAAAGAAAAATAAATAAAAGTCATTTTACTTTACAAAACAATTATGTGAGCATCCCACAAATTAGCTAACGGCATTATTATTATTTTTTATTTCTTCTTTTTTTTTTTTTGCTTTTTTGCTACGAGCCACAATGCCTGCAAAGATAAACACATTCTACAAAAAACAACGCCACCATTTCCATTCACACAATATATTACATAACGAAAACAAAAAAAACTTTGAATAGCAAAATTCAAAATTTATTAGATAAAACATGTTCTCCGGTATTTTCACAAATTAGATGATACAACATAAATTCTCATTTTGTTACCATTTAAGCCAATTTTTTCCCTCAAAAAAACACAGAAACATAAAACAAGAAAAATTCTATAAATACCCGTCGACGAAATATTAAAAAATATATCAAAATGTTAGGGAAAGAAAATGTTACGTATTTTGGAATTTTTTTTTTTTTACTAATTCAAATAGGACTAGATTAGGATAATTTTATGGAGAAACACTCATATATGAGCATTCCAACTAAAATTACAAATTTGACTATTCCAGAATTTTATATGACTTTCAGACCTAATCGTTTGGTAAACACTACAAGAATTCAAATTTGATTATACTATAAATTGTACAGTTTTTAAAACTATTTGCTCACAAACATCACAAAAAAAAAGCTAACAAATTATACCAAAATGAAAACATATTTACACATCTCAATTTGGAAAAAAATTAGAAAAATTGTACATACACTTGCTCCAATTATATGGAGTTCAAATTTAAAAAAATCTCTACCTATGGAATCCAAATGAATAAATGTGCATTTCCACCCATTATGGACTTATATTTAAAATTAATATTTTTTTAACACTTCAAACTGCTTAAAAATTGGAGATACTCTAAAATATATCAACATGCTCACAAAAAAATAATGCAACTATTTGCATGAAAAAAAAATGTTGGAACATTTTTAATTGGTGAATATTTGAAGAAAAACCAAACTCACTCCCCATAATTATGTAAAGTTAAATTTAACAAATGCTCACACTAAGTATTCCCTCTGATTATGGACTCTAATTGAACATCTCAACTAAGCAAAATATTGGAAGAAAAATAAATTAACTTTCTCTAAATATGAAATTCAGATACAATTCCTCAAATTATATACTCACTTTACTAAATGCTCATATAATGCACATCTTCTGATTACGAAGCTAAATTAATTATTTATACCAACATACAAACATAATCAAACATTCAAATTTGCTAATTATTCGAATTTACCGTAGCATTTCAGAAAAAAATAAATTGGTCAACATCTGGATATAACTCAGATACATTTTCTCTAATTACAGTTAAGAATTCTTGTCAACATAAAAACATATTTAAATACTTCAAATTGCTAAATATTTGCGTATTCTATAAACTATGTAACAAATGCTCACAAAAAAAAACAACGCTAACTATGTATGGCAAAACACAAAACATATTTAAACAATTCAAAATAACCAATATTTAGACGCAATATAAATGAACTTTCCCGAATTGTGGACTCGAATCCAAAAAATATGCACTAGCACTAACTACATACTTAAATTAAATATTATTTGAAAAATAGAAGTACATTTGGATATTTCAAATTGCTAGAATATGAAAGGCACTACAAAATATATGTGCATGCTCACAAAAATAAATGATACTTATTAATGCCAAAGTTCAAACATTTTTAACCAACTCAAATTGGCTAATAAACAAGTTAAACTTATAAAAAAACAATTCAAATTGTCCAAGATTTGTATACAATCTACGTTGACTTCATCTAATTATGGATTTAAATTTAATAAATGCTAACACCATACAAATTCTCTGATTATGTAATTATCTTACAAATTTTAAAAAAAATAACAAAAGCGCGGCGTGACGCCGCGCAAAATTCCACTAGTACTATTCAGAGGCATGCCATGATTTCCAAAAGGAGTGCAGTGGTACAGCGCTTGTCCCGGCTAGAAGAAGCAACTTAGAGTTGCAGCACCAATCATGGACTAAACCCCCACAAGATCATATGTCAAGGTAAATTTGGACGCAGCATTTAAACCGGGCTCAACATCTGGTGCTTGGGTTTTGTTGCTGTCGTGTTTCGAAACGCGGACATCGGGGATGTTGGGCACCACCTAGTTATTCGGTAGGATGGCACGAGATGCTACAAACTCGGTCCCCGTATGCAAATACGAATACACACCAGAATTTACCCAGGTTCAGGTCGCGTTGTCGCGTAACACCCTACGCCATGCTTATCTGGATGTATTGGAGGAGTGGTGGATTACAATGGTGAAGATAGTAACCTTAACTACTCTTGGTGGCGAGGGAGAGAAAAACACGAGGGGTTCTGGGGTATTCGTTCTCCTAGCCCCCGAAACTTCGTGGTTTCACCAAGGATGATGACAGTAGGCTAGGGTTTCTTCTCTTCGATGTGTCCTCGTCCTTTTATGCTGACCAAGGACCTCCTTTTATAGTTCAAGAGGTTCCCATAGGAGGCCCAGCTGCATGCGCGCCGCCGGGGCGTGGCATGCGTCACGGAAGTGTCGAGGTGGCGGCTAGCGACACCCATGGTGGCGGTCAGCTGCGTGCTGTCCACCATGCCGCCTGCTCCGCCGGAGCTGATGAGACAACGCGTCTGGTCATGCATGTCACTCTGCCTGTCAGTCTCTGCCATGTCCCGCAAGCTTCCCCGCGATGGGGACTTTGGCAGATATCGTCTGGCACGTTCGTGATTCCCTGGAGTTGGCTTCCCGGGGGTGCGGCCCCTCCCCGGGTGATGCTTCTTCGTAGTCCCTCCTCTCCGGGGGCTTCTTCCCCTTTTTGCTCAGTTGGCACGACCCTACGCGCCCGTTGTTCCGGGTACCCCCAGGAACCTGAATACTGACAGTAGCCCTCGGGCGTTCTCGGGCAAGTTGAACCCGCGATTTCCCAGGGGGCGCCTAAAATAGGTGCTGGGTCCCCCGGGGATACGAGGATCTGCCGCCGCTCTTCTCTTCCGCGCGACGACTGACACCTGGTCGTGTCCCGCAGGGGAACGCCGGTCCCGAGGAGTCGACCCCGCTCTTGTCTTGTTGGTCCTCTTCTGCTCGCCCATGCGGTGGAAAATGTCATGTCGCGTTGGTTCCCAAGGCAGTGGGTCCACCTCCATGTAATGGTAGGGACGTGCGCCGGTTTCTGAGTTTGCCATATATTTAGCCCTCCACTCGGCTCTTGCGGTTGGGCGCCCCTACCAACCAGGGCTTCCCGCCTCGCGACGCTGAATCCTCCGCCTTTACTGAGCTTTTACCTTTCCTCGTTTCCTGCATTGATTCTTCCTCTGTTCTTATTATCTTGCTTCAGCTGCTTCCCCGAGGTTCCTTCTGGTTGGGCGAGACCGTTTTTCTCCCGGTCTTGATTCACCTAGGTCCCTTTCACATGTACCCTTCCCAGTATCTTCCTCCAAGCGCGACCGTGGCTAGGGCCCCGCGGATGGAGGTGGCTGGTCTTCCCTGGCCAACGGAGTTTCTGGGACTGCTGGATAGAGCCATGGAGGTACCCGATATGCCCTTCGTCCTCTCGCACCGTGCCAAACTCTGGCTTAACCCACGTCCCTCCCTTGCAGGCTGAGAGGAAAGCTGCCTGGGAAGCTATCGAGAAGCTGGAGGCTGACGTCCTCACCCTTCAGTCAGCCCTTGCCGAGGAAAGAGTCTGTGCGACGCGTCCGCTCCCTACGTTTGACTCGCCCGAGGTGTCCTAGCTAGTTCCCATGTTTCTGGTCACAAATTTGTTGCGTGTAAAGAAAATATTTATCACAAACTTACGATGCAATCGAGTTTTTGCTTTAGAATGACTTAGCTCCAACTATCTCATGCGCTTAGTTATAGGGGAGAGTAGAGTAGGGAGGAATGTGTCGTTAGGTTCTCGGGTTATTCCAGCTACTGACGGTGACCCCCATGTCGCAAGCCCCCGTGCGCGCCCTCTGTGTTCCACCTTGCTTGCGCATAGTTCCTGTGGTTCTCCTTCGAAGGAGAACGACCGCTCTGCTCTATTTTTGAGACGTACGGATGGGGGACGTGTCGGGATGGGCTCAACACATCCCCTTTTTATTATATGAACAACCTGAGCAACCCGCAGGATTACATTGGCGGGCCGGGGTGTGGGCCTCGTCGCACCGTCTCTCCGAGCTTGCATTGTTGGCACGACGATCCCTGGCCTAGCTGACAGTTTTTGTCTTACGCGCAATAGGACCTTTAGCAAGGGGTACTCCGGGAGCCCTCGGGTCACATGGTCCCCCCCTTTTTCCCTTCCTCTTCCCGGGGAGGTCCCGATCTCTTTGGCGTTTTTGGCCCTCTGCAGTCCCGAGTGCATCCTGCTAGTCATACTCTGTTGTATTAGGGCTGGCAGACTTGGTCCTTCTCTAGTCCGTTTCGGTGGAACTGCCATCTTGACTCCTGCCTCTCCTTGGGGGTGAGATCTTGGATGCCAGGGCGGCGGCCCCGGAAGGTGGTATGCACGGGCGACTCTACGGTGACTGACATGGCAGTGGTGATGGTCGGCTTCTCGGTCCACTTGGGTGGCGTGGAGTTAGCGGAGGGAGATCCTGGTGCTGGCAGCGCTTCGGCAATGGCGGCTCCCAGATCGCGTCATGGTGGCCTGGCTGGAGGCTTTAGGCGGTTCGTGTTACGGGTGTGGTAGGAATGTGTTTCCGAGCGAAAGCTCTGCGCTCCGGCGCCGACGGCTACAACGTCTGGGGGTGTCGTGACCCTTTTGGGGGCGCCGTCGTACTTTCTCCGAGCTAGGGCTCCGGGTGAAAACCCTTGACCGCTCGGTCTCGACGGTGGTGGCACTTTACGTCGTCACTTTGTTGGGGGCGTCGTCGTGGAGTCTCAATACTTCTTGATCTCGCGTCGGGGTCTTCGGTGGCAAGCCCGGTTTCCTTTTGATCTTTGTTGTTTATCTTTGACCTGCTGTGTTAGAGATTTTACTCATCACCTTGTATCGGTTCGAACGTTAGGGTTTACTTATAAAACTCCTATTTCGATAGAATACAACACCTACAGTAATCAGCGACGAATATCAAAACTATTTTACAACTTGGTTTTCACACATACGAGAAGGAAAGATCGATGGAGACGTGATGGGTCTTTTTTACATAATGTTTTGCTTGGTCGTCAGGCCTAGCTCGCTTAAGGCCATATAGCATTGTTAGCATCGCTCCCTCGAGTACCAATATTGCTAGCACATGCGCTGGTCCACGAAAAGTGTCGGGAGTTGTACCAACACGTCGTATGTAATTAGTTTATTTTCTATGATGATTATATCGGATGTATTAGAGGGAGACAAAATAATAAGAGGGCGTTCTGTACATGGTTTTGAAATTCAGCAAATCAACGACAAAATTATTTTACAACTTTTTTCAAACATTCGAGAAGGAGAGATCGTTGGGTTTTTTTTCTTTCCAGAATTTCCCGCTTGCTCGCCTGTCCTAGCTCGCTTAAGGCAAAATAAGGCCGGCCCGTTACTAGTTTCCCAGCGAAGAGGCGGATTAGGCTCTAAATTGATTTTGGGCTCTAAATTGATTCGTTCTTGCTCTGTTTCTTGGTTTCTTGATTCGTTCTTGCTCTGTTTCTTGCTCCGTTTCTTGGTTTCTTGCTCGCTTTCTTGCAGCTAACCTCGTTTCTTCGCTCAATCTTGCAGATGGAATGGACTGGAGCGTGGACTGCAAGACGAACCGATCGAGTAGCAGCGACTAGCGACTCTGGGTGTTAGAACGAGCTAGCTAGTTTCAGAGATACGTACATGCTCTATAGGTAGTTAGGTTCAGAAACCGCATTACGGTTCTGATTACAATCCTGTAATTGGAAAACATCCCAAATATTCTTTCTTTCACTTCTAAAATTTGGTCAGAGAGTCTATCAAATTTTGAACCACGCATGTATAATGTAGCCATAACAAGGTGATTTTTTTCACCTTGGAATCTATTTGATTTCGGATCATACTTTTAATTTTGAGTGACACTACTAATTTCAATTGTAAATTCCTATTCATACAACGTTTTAGCAAGTGCATGCGGTAGCCCACGACAGTGCGGCCCTCAGAAATGTATGTGACGGTCCCTCGGAAACTTGGCACTCCCCTTAGTCTAGTGCCAAGACCAACATCACTCGCCGAACCAACCAAGGTGTTTCAATTCTGAAAAGCATATCTTGAATCTACTACTAATATGTTGCATCACCAAGCGATGTTCGAAAATGATTATGATGTAATCCACCTCACGATGTTTGTTTTGTCCGCTAGACTTCTATTTACGATAAAGGGAACTTTATTAGTTAAAACAAATTAAGCATTACACTCGGCCTTTGCACGGATAGGACGCACAGAGCCTCCACAAGCCCACACAAGTCTCAAAATAAAGAAAAAAAATGCGAACTATATATCATAATAAGAAATTGTAAAAACTCCTATGGTGGTGGAGGATGAAATTGTGTTAACATTTGTTTTCTAAAGTGCCTGTCATTTGACATAGCTGTTTTTATGCACATAGTTTGATTAATTAACTGTGATGTTCAATCTTTGAGCATTGTAACCAAGACACTCGGGAATTTTTCCAGAAGTTTCTTTTCTCAAGTATACACAGTATCATTTTATATGGACAAAGTGACTCAGCAATAAAATTATTGGAAATTGCAATGAAAATATTTTAACATAATTCAATTGATATCTCAAATAAAAAATTTATAGGCTCATTGCAGAGCACTCAAGAATTGCAATGGAAATATTTTAACATAATTGAATTGATATCTCAAATAAATTTTGTTAACGCTCATTGCAACTCACGGGCATTTTGCTAGTCTTAGTATAGTCATTTTGACCGCCATTGCCATTTTCCACTTGTTGTCCCTAGATCCTCCCGCATGTGTTTTCAGAGCCATCGACAAGATAAGAAGAGTGTTTGTGTTGAAAGGAACTATCGTGGTTGAAGTTGGCAAGTTTTTGATAAACTGGCAAACTGTTTGCCATCAAAAGTCTCAAGGTGGGCTGGGAGTAATGAATCTTGAGATTATGAATGACGTCTTTCGTGTTCGGTAGGTGTGATCCTTGAGGGCCGACGAGGTTAAGCCTTTGGAACCGGAGATGGATGTAGTGTTTTGTTTCAGAGTCTGGCGAGTAGCAATCGCGGGATTCCGTGGCAGCAGCCGGCCAAGCCTGATTAGCATCGACCGATCCGGCATGTACTCCTTGGCATGCCGACACTACATTCGTAAGACACGTTACCACCGCTACCGTGCCCTGGCCGCGGATCTCGCACCGGTCGTGAAAGCCTACCGCTTGCTAGAAAAGCTCGAGATGAATAGCTGGCCGGAGCTCGACGTGGGAGCGAGCAAGGAGATCACGCGGTGGAAGCATAGGGTCTTGGACGCGTACTGGCACGCCGCGCCCGAAAAGCTCAAGGTGAGCGCCATTGAGCGGTACTACAGGGCACGGTACCAACGCCGGATGGCCTACCCTTTTGTGGCGTTTGCGTTCGCCAACGGCCTATGGCGGATCGTGCGGCGAGGAAGGTTCAATCCCTTGAGGCTGTTGGCCTTCTTTTTGTGTGCATGGATTATACTCGCCATGAACGAGCGATTTGTCACGATTAGGTGGCCCCTTTCCCGCTCGGACATACACGGCGTGCTAGAATATGAGTTGACAAATTGACCGTACCTGGAGCAATTTATTTATTTTGAACCATGCGTATGTATTTGCAAGATCGATGGATGATGATTCATACATTTGTTCAGTTGTCGAATAGGGATTAAAATGTCTTTCTATGTATACCTTATCTTATACTCCCTCCGTGTCAAAAAGTAGGACGTTAAAGCTTTTCGTGTACAAAAGTTGGCACGCTACGAAATAACTGTACTTTCCGAAATTACCCCTCCGCAGAGACAACGCGTCCAGCTCCTCTCTCGCTCCCGTTCCCCTTCCCACCACCTCTCTCGCTCCAGTCCCCGTCGCCGCCGTCTCCCTGGCGCTCGCGCTCGCCGCTCCCCACCACCGCTCCCCGTGGCGGACCTCTCCCCGTGTGTCCCTATCCCTCTGGCTCTAGTCCGCCGCCATCTACGGCTCCCCACCTTTTCCCACCGCCCCGTTTCCTCACTGAAATGTGGAGGTCAAAGATTCAATTTTTATCCGTCGGCCACGAGGTTCTGGGCGACGGAGGTGCTGGATCTGCGTGCCCCGGGGCTGGATCTGTGTGCGCAGGAGGATGGAGAGGCCTAGGCCGGCGAGGATGACGAGGAGGTCGGATCTTCTCCTGCCGTCGGCCACCACTCCACTACAACCTGCCCCTTATGCAGCAGATGGAGATGGACGACCTCCACGCCGACCGCCACCGTAAGCTCTCATCCCATCTCCTCCCCACCTCGAAACCCTCGATTTTGTTCGTATCGTGCTCATGCCCCTGCCATTCCCGTGCAGATAAGGAGGACTCTGGGTGTACTTCTGCTGCAGGCCGGGTGATGTAGCGGGTGCAGTTTCTCCTCCTCGTTCGCCGCCGCCGCCGCTCACCCACCCAGTTCCCTCGATCCCCCCTTCTCCACCGCTCACCGGACCTGATTGACCGCCGCCGCCGTCCCCTCAAGCCGCGGACCAAGGAAAGGGACACAGGCCGTTGCCTATCTGCAAGTGCAGGACGCCGCCGTCGACCTCATCATCATGCCGCCGTTGATCTGGTATGTGCTCGATCCACTTCCACCCCTCTCTCGCCGCCAACGGAAACCTCAGACTCACCCTCTCCTTTCTCCTCTCCGCTTCCAAACCACGATTTTTATTTGCTCATGCCCTTGCCCGTGCGCCTGCAGATAAAGGAGGACCGGAGATCAAGCCCGGCCTTGCCCAGCTCCTGCTGATCGTCGCCAACGACGGCGCGCGAGGGGATGGAGGAGCTCGTCCATTCCGATCCCGACGCACAAGGTTTGCACTGCATCTGATTGCATTAAGGAACAGGGGGATATGGCGGCAGCACGAGTAAAAGCAAGTTAGGTTTTGCGAGAAATAGGAGGATCAAGCAGCGAATATTTTGCTAGTAATAAGCCTGCCATATCCTGTAGAGTGTAGAGGAGCACATAACGAATTGCCTTGCGCTAGTTCATTTTGGTGTGATTGGACTGATGGTCTCGCCCGGCTTTTGAGATAGCAGAACGTACTCCCGCACGTACCACCTCTAACTCTCAGTAGAGCTAATAATATCGCTTGTGTTTGACATCTCTACTCCTATCTGAAATTCTGAACAGCGACAAAGTTAGTTTGTCTCAAGTAGTCTGAACCTTGAACCAACGACCTCGATTGTGTGTCCAAATTAGACAGTCCAATCGACAATTCTTTCCTGTATCATCACTTGTGTTTGACAATCTTGCACAAACTAAATTCAGGCTGTGATTGATCCTAGCCCTGTCTCTGAACGGACCTGATGGGTCGCATTCAGAGTTGAGAAAAAGATGTAGAGTTCAACTGAAATTGCTTATGCAGTAGAGTTCAGTATGGAGTAACTGCAGTTCAACTTGCAGTTCAGTAGCAGTAGCATGCTTGTCCTGTAAACTTGAGTGAAATTTGATCAGTGCAAGGAGTGCTTTTTCTTGCAAGCAATGTCAGTAGCGGGAGTATGAGCAAGCTAGTGTAGTGTTTCTGCTACTCCTACTATTTGTGCCTCATTTCCTGATTGAAAATGATATGCACTTGAATATGCATGTGCATTTGCATCGGCTGTTTAAGTTCCTGCTTGTCTGAAACTGAAACGTTTTAAGTTCGACATGACTTGCTTGCTTGTTTCTGCTACTTCAGTACAAACACACAAATAACAACACAAGTTCTCACAACATATAATCCATGTTATACAAACAAGTTCACACAACATATAATCCATACATTACACACAACATATAATCTGTAGTATTGCTTTCACTGTTTGTTTGGAGATGAAGTCACGGGACATCTAGGCCTAGCACCTGTAGGGCATTAGCATACACTTCTGCAGGACAGTACATCCTTTCAGGTAGCATCCCAATTCTCTCATGTTTGTCTTTGTTAATATGAGGTGTTGTGTAGTCATTTCCTCCACTTTGGTTCATGATTTCCATCATGCAACACTGCAAGGTTAGGAAAATTCTATTGAGCTTGTAGGAGTCATATTCCTTGAATTCTTCAAGAACTCCTTCAATTAGTTCTTGTATTGTTCTTGGGCTTCTTTGATCTGTTAGAGATTGTATGGAGTTGAAGTACCCAAGATCAAGGACATTCAAATCTGGGCTGCAAGCTGGCTGTTGAATCAGTCGAATATCAAGCCCGGTCTTCTCCACAGCCGCCATGAATTCTGGGTCATTAGGCAGTATATGAGGTCTAGCATTGTCCTGTTGGATGTATATTATCTGTCCAGGTTCCTTGTCTGGCCAAGCAGCCACTATTGCCGGCAAGACCTTGTCAATGAAGAACTCTCGCATCACTTCCCGATTGACTTTCAATGCTTTAGTCTCTAGTGTACCCTTAGGCCTATTATCACTCTTCCTAGCTGCTGGGACTTCTTTAACAAAAGGCCAACAACCTATTTTTCCAGAAAATGTTACATTTCTTGCACTGTCGAACCGAGGCCTTGCTACAGCAGTAAGGAACATAACTTTTACAATGCTGTTTTTGTTTTTAATATGTCTTCTAGGCTTTTCTTCGTCAGGTAGGAGGTAATAGTTTCTGTTTTCTTTGGTCATGTTGAAGAATTTTTCGTCAACATGCACAATCCTGTGCATCATGCTGAATTTTGGCCTTTCATCTTTTAATGTTGTCTCATCAAGCATCGACAGGCAGAACCCCACCCTGTTCTTCATGTGTTTCTCAGTGAGAACTGGCTGTACAGCATTTGTAACTCTTATTATTTCGTGCGATAGGAACCTCCTGAACAATGTACTGGGACTGCAGCCTAACTGCCAAGACAGTGATCTGATGGTGGACCTCTTGTTCAGTGGAATATTTGGGACCATCGCTAGATTAATATCGAGTGCTTTTCTTCCACATCTTCCCTTCCTATTGTTAGAAACATCAACTGGCAAACCATTTTCGATCTGTTTCATTGCTTTCTGCCAAAATTCGTTGGATGGCTTGAATGCCAGATCCAAAGAATTCTGCAATCTTTTTCTTGTCATCTCTTTTAAATTTTCCACCATTGCTCATGCAAACAAAATGCATTGCCACATAGGCAGCATATTTCTCCTCGTCAGTGAGTAGTTTTCTTGTTCTCTTGGCTTGCTGCACACCTACAACAAAGAAATAAGAGCAGAAATAAGTTAAATGATTAAGAACTAAAATAAATCTTTATTTGGCCAAGTGAAACAAATCTTTATATCATGACTTGTCTGAACATGGTAATCACTTCTCGGTTCTCAACTACAGGGACTGGTTGGTAACATATGAGTGTACCATGTAACATTTGACAGGTTTATGAGTTAACAATTTCTGTAGCTCTTTATTTAGGAACAAATCTTTATATCATGACTTGTCTGAACATGGTAATCACTTCTCGGTTCTCAACTACAGGGACTGGTTGGTAACATATGAGTGTACCATGTAACATTTGACAGGTTTATGAGTTAACAATTTCTGTAGCTCTTTATTTAGGAAGTTGTAGTACAAATATTGATATCAAGCACGGATTAGAAATCACTACAGCCTAGATCAATGATATCTGTGCAAAACATATTGATGTGTGCTTGGTTTTGGAGTACCTGCATTTTGACCTGCTATATTTTCTTCAAGCATAATTTCTTCTTCAAGCATAATTTCTCCTTCAACGGTATTTTCTTCTTCAAGCATAATTTCTCCTTCTTCAATGATATTTTCGTCTGCTTGTACTCCTAAGTTTAGATTGGACACTCAAGTTAGTGATAAATTCATGAAAATTCAGTGTAATGTTCACAAGTGCATGCATGAAAAGTTGAATGTTTAAATTACAGTACATGATGGAGAGTTGTGGTACTGTTTACTCTTGCATTATTTATGGGTGCTGTGTGGTTGCTGTACTAACTAGTGCCTCTGAAAAAAAACTGGATTCATACTGAACCAACATGACAGCATCTAGAATCAACACAGCCGATGAGCAATTGTTCACAGACAGACTGATCCATTCGCGACTAGCCGGTACAATCAACCAACAGGACTGCTGTAACTTGCTTGCTGCCAAAAATATTGATGCTGAATCACAACACAAATTAGGAGTACTACTGTAAATGAAATAAAACTTGCCTCTTCTCTTTGGTTGCTGCAATGTGTGACACCTTATTGCTAAGAGTTTGTGTACTACTGGAACCTTGCACAATACCATCGTAACTGTAACTGTACCTTGATCGTTTTGTTGTACTCCATCTTGATCATCGTTTTCATGTCCATCTTGATTGTTCTCAACTACTGCATCTTGATTGTTTTCAGGTTCATCTTGATTCATTCCATCTGCAAGTTCCTCAGGCGGTGTCAAGTTGAGGTCGAGCATTGCAACTTCAGTGCTGGCAAGTTGAGGTCCAACATTGCAACTTCATCTGCTGCCATTTCCTTCCAAGTTCCTTGGGTAATCCTTTTTCTCTGATAGCCTCTGATTCAACCTTATTGTCAAGTTTAGCCGCTTGGATTAGTTGCACTGAAGTTGATCTTGTGCTTCTCTTATAACTTCTGCTTCAGGTGCTTGCTTACTGGTACTGAGCCGGCCCAGCGAGGTTCCGGCCGGCGGCTAGGTGATCTTGGCGAGGTCCTTGCCCAAAGGAAATCAGCGAGGTCCTTACCCAAAGGAAATCAGCTCCAGGTGCCTGATGGAGGCGAATCCTGGCTAGCTGATCACGATGCAGAGGAGCTAGAGCTTGGGGGAACAACCTGCTGAGTGATAGCTGATCAGGACGCAAAGGAGCTGGAGCTTCGGGAACGGCCTGATGCAGCAGCGATGAATAAGAGGACTCACTTTTTCTGAAGAGGACCTGGCCGGTGGAGATCCCAGCTCCAGGCGCTGGCCGGCGGCGATCCCAACTCCAGGCGCAGGCCGGCGGGATCCCAGCTCCAGCCGGTGGCGAGATCCCGATCGAGGCGCTGGTGTGATTTGAAATTCGAATTTTCCTTTTCCGCTCGATCCCGAAGCGTTTTCACTTCGGGATGGCAGTACATGTAATATTGGTGAATACCCATGGGCAAAATGGTCATTTGTGCGATTTTGGGGGCTGTCGGAAATTTTCTTTAACGTCTTACTTTTTGACACGGAGGGAGTAGTTACTACTGCTATAATTCAAAGACTCTCATCGAGTCTCCACGCAAATCCTCGCACAAAGAAAAAAGAGCCATATAATTTTCCTTATTTCCTACTCTAAACAATCAATTGGATCGCAAGGCTTGCCGTATCACGTCTGATGCACTTTAACTTCAAGCCTACCTATATGCATCTCAAATATAAAGAACCGGAAAGTCTTTTTTAACTCCCGAGATCCGGTGCTCCTCTATTTTAAAAATAAATTATAAAATATTTACGAGTTATAGAAAATTCCGAATAAAATTCTCAGTTTATTCAGTGTGATTTCTTACAATCAAGTAAAGTAACAATGCAAAATCCTTTGTATCATGGACTACATAATAATTATTATTTTTGTATATTTTGGAGATTTGAAAGTGTGTACATTTAGATCCACACATTTGTAGTTTCTATATAACTCGGAATAAAAAAGTATTTCAAATCGGGATTACATGTTTGTTGGATACGTCATCGACAACATTTAGGATTTTTTTTCATTTTCTTAAACTTATAAATATTACTTAAGTTCTTTTTTAATAAAGAGATCGCTAGATCCTGGTAGCCAGAAATTTCCACCCGAGAAACAAAGGCTAGATACACGATGTGATGTTGATGCCGCCTGATCTCCTCCTCCATATCTCTAGTCCATGTAACACGCCTCCCAGCTCAGCAATAGCTAGGTATATGGATACAAAATAATCGGATAAATCTATCTATCGTGGGCCACTACCAACAATATATTTTTATGAGAGTAAATTACTATTTTTACTTGACACCAATTACCCTATTTAGCATAATACTAATTACTCCATTTAGCCAAATTTGTGGCATTTTTTATCATTTACAAGATTTCACATTTATGCTGACTGGCCCCGTGCATTAGGTAAATGTATCACAGTATTTTATGTTTTTTTTGGCAAAAAAACCAGCTAAATTGTACTCGTCGAACCCGGTTTTATTTGCGGAGCGCCTCCATGCCTCTCCGACGACGCCCGGTTCCGTCCATGATTCCGTGAGCATGATAGCAAGGTAGGCGTACCACGTGCGCCACCTTAGATGGGACATGTTCAGTGTGACCACCTCAGGAATGCTGAGCCATATCGCGAGCACGTACACGCCAGCGCGATCGTCATGCGGGGAAATGCAATCAGGATAATCTAAGCAGTCGTTAGGACTTGGGACTACTATGCGGACATGTTGTTCCTCAATCAAGTGTTGTTGTTCCTCGGAGTTTTTCGTGACGGTTGCCACCTCCGGTTCCGAAGATCAAAGTGGTTTGCCGACTGTCGTCGCTACAGTGCGGCGTCCAGTCTTTCCCAAACAAAAGAACAAGGTATGGAGCTGGAGTGCAATGGTATTTGCATATCCATCTTTATTCCTTTCCAAACGAACGAACCACGTATGGAGCTGAAGTGCCCGGAGTGCAATGGTCTTTGCATATCCTTTCTCCTCATCTAGAGTAGATTTGATGTATAGTTTTTGCATATCCTTCTATATTCTTAATCTTGTAATATTGTTCTTCTGAATATAATTGAAAGCAGTGTTACGTTTCACCATATCATGGGAATTGTTGAAGTAACAAGAATGCCGGCAAAAATGAGGCCACGTTATTGGCGGAACAACATGGCTGGACAGACCCAACTAAATGATATGCTACATGATTATATTGTAATAATTTTGTTAGTATAATCATAGAAACGTTAACATTCACTAATGTCCTTAGAACATGAGAGTATCAAGTTCCTACATGTCGGACGTTTTACTTTGGCATTTGAAATACCCATAAGAGGGTGATCGACACTCTTTAGATACTTTGGAAAAGTATGTCTAGGACTTGTTAATCAAGTTTGTGATTTTCTCCTCTCATGATTGAAAATTACTCTCCTAGACATCTCAGTATTATGGCACACATCATCGTCTGGCTAGACACAAATTGATTGGGATCACGGGATACAGAAATATAGGGAAACGAGAACAAGGTAACAAGGATAACTTGATATATTATGATCTAGATGTCTATTCACAAGGATACCGATTTAATTAAGATCGAGATGTTTATTCACAATGATATGAAGCAAAGAGAATTATGCGCGAGAAACAAAAAGTCCACTCGATGTACTTGTGTAAGTGTAAAAATAAATATTGGTGTCTAGATCCGCTATTAATTATTGTCCGGAAAGTGTGCCATGTCATCTCTACACGTTACGATACCTGCAGGGTCAAACGATTTCATCATACTAGGATGTGTTACGAGCATAACAAAAAGTTTTGAAATGGTCCAATAATCTCGGAGAGAAACCGGATGAGTTCTAGATAACCGAGAAGGTCTCAGAGGACCCTAAATGGACCCAAAATATCGTAGAATATTCCGAATACTTTTGCAAGATCCTGATAGGATCCATGGGCTACCCACTTTGTTGAACCAAGTGGGGTGCAGTAGCATGGTCCTCTTTGCCTTGAGTGACAAGTTGGGGGGGGGGGGGGGGGGGGGGGGGGGGGGGGGGGGGAGGTTTAGGGGTATCCTCTTCCCTCCCATGCGCTGTTTCTAGGGGAAGGAAAGCCTACGTCTGCTATGATGTTTCAATTGTGATTACATACGGAATAAAATGACTAGTGAAGTTACATATGAAAGTCTAGATACATGTGATTTAGACAAAAACTAAACATCTTATAATTTGGAATGAAAGGAGTACTAAAAACAAGACATCATGCAATATTTTTGCAAACATGAAATTTTTATAACTTTGGACTCTCGAATCATGTACTTGAGTTATGAGCGGCTGGAAGGAGAATTCAGTGGCAACGAGTTGGAGTGCTTGATGATCGTCGGGCTCTGGTGTGCTCACCCAGATCGGAGCCTGAGGCCGTCGATCAGGAAAGCCGTCAATGTGCTGCGGTTCGAGGCGCAGCCGCCGAGCCTCCCGGCGAAGATGCCGGTTGCGACCTTCATGCAGAGATTGGTGCTTTCATTTACACATCTTCTGCTGTAACAACATGCAGCGGCAGCAGCACCGGAACATCTTCAGTTGCAACAGGCGTCAGTAGCAGCAGCGCCGGGACCAACGTATCAGCAAGCTCGACTGAAACCTCCTCCTTGCTGAAATGAGAAGCACCCCCAAAATTTTGTTTTTGGAAGAGATTAAACTGTAGCATCAAGTTGATTTTTTAGTATCTGTAGAGGCGCATTGAAGGAATAAGTAATTTCGATTCATATAAGTTACAGAATACAACAGCAGCAACTCCAAAATATCGTGTATAAACATTGGCAGTGGAATTTCCATGCACACCACTTTTCAGCTCCTGATTGATGACACAATTATTCGCAAGATTTCTTTGACACCTGGCCACCTTAGCTCCTGAAAACACATCTCGTTTCTTCCCAGAACATTGTTGCCATAGAACAATGTCTCATCAAAGCGTCCTCTCAAACAGATTTTTCTCCCCTTACCAAGATTCCATCTATACCCAATTGGACCGCCGAAGCCGCACACATGATGCCTTTCCAAAAATAAGAACATTGAGTGGATTGGCTCTCAGAATATTTTGGGAGAGATTATATGTACAATCAATAATTTCTCCCACATATTATGTTGGTCTAAATGATAGGCCTAATCCAGGAGGATAGTAGACAGAGATTAAAATCCCTCATATTTTGGATACCCAAACTCCCATATTTCTTCATTTGATCCCCAATTAACCAAATGATATTCTGGATAAGCATCGGTGTCTTTCAAAAAAAAACATTTGGGAATTGATCACTTTAATAGCCCATTTCGGATATTTAATAAACGGCAGTAAAGAATCGCTGTGGATGGTCGGTCCTTGTAAATGGTAACATTATTCAAAATCGGTAGTGGCTCCCCATCGAGCACACTAGTGCCCGTTTAAAAAGAATTGAAAACTCTAGTTTTAGATTTCATTTTTTTCTTGGTACGAAAATACACTACACATTATGTATATATGCCAGAAGTTTCGTCCAAAAATATATCTATATTTGGCTACACAGAAAAGAGAAATTTCCGACAGATACAACATAATTTTCCCTTTTTGTGCGCATAATTTTGTTATTTTTACACAGCTTGTACTACGGCTGTTTTTGCATGAAATTTTTCTTATATGTAGAAAAACATGCATATGTATCATAGGAAAAGAAATTGGATTTTTTTCAGACTCATATTCAAAATTTTAAATTTTTTCCTTCAAATTTTTCATTTTTTTTTCCCTTGAAAATTGCACACCGGTGCTCCGGTGCACCAAGTCCGCGTTCAACATTATTGGAATTTTTTTTTTTGACTTGGATCAGATGAGTTGAGAAGGATAAAAGTAATCCGTTGTGCACATGCTGCGTCAGTTCGACAATTCCTTCCGTTAGTCACGCATGGCGGCATCCAAGACTTGTCCCAACTACTATACCGATTTGACTCATATCTCGAAGCTCTCAGCTGCTGATCAGACACGAGTCTTGGGAGGAATCTTGCTCTCATTTCGTCTAGAATTGGCCGGCAAAAGAAATGGGATGATTTGACACGGTCCAGAGTCCAAATCTTTCCACCTATCTGCTGTTGCTTTAAGACAAGCAATGGAGGATATAACTTTTCAAAGCCGTGAATCTTGACTTGCGCCTCCTGCAACCTATGCGAGAAATTGATCGGAAAGGCGCGCGAGAGATTCAGAAGCCAAACACCTCGATCATCCTGGCAGTCGCGGCGTCGGATTCCGTTGTCCGGCCAGCCACCGTCCATGGATTCATCTTCCCGGCGTCTCCCTCTGCTCCTCGCCCTCGTCGTCGCCTCGCTCTGCGCCGCGGCGGTCGCTCAGGACGGCAAACTCCTGCTGCCGGCCAATCCTACCTGCTCGACGGCCGGCAATTACAGCGACGGCAGCCAGTCAAGAAGAACCTAGACCAGCTCCTCGCCGGCCTCACCGCGGCAGCGGAAGCAACGGCTGGTTCTACAACGGCACGGCCGGGACCCGGGGACGACCGACCAGGTGTTCGGCCTCATCATGTGCTACGCCGACCGCAACGTGGCGCAGTGCCAGGAGTGCCTCGCCGGTGCTCCCGCCGGGATCACCACGGTGTGCCCCGGAAGCCGGAACGTGCGCGCGGCCTACGACGCGTGCGTGCTCCGGTACTCGCCGCCTCCCTCCTTCTTCTCCCACGCCGACCTCCAGTTTTTCCTCGTGCGCGCCAGCGCGCCGGGCGTGACAGTCGACCCGGACAAGATGCTCAACGCGTGGCTCACGCTCATGACCACCCTCACGGGGCAGGCCGCGAGCTCGCCGTCGCGGGTGGCGAACGCGACCACGCCGTACGACGGCGACCCGGCCAAGCTGGTGTACGGGTTGGCACAGTGCACCAGGGACCTCAACGCCACGGAGTGCACCAGGTGCCTCTCCTCCCTGGTCGGGCAGCTCAGGACACGCTTCACCAACGATACCGGCGGCGCCATCAAGGCGTACAGCTGCTACGTGAGGTACGAGCTTGGCGCCTTCGACATCACCCTCCCGCCTGAACCGCCACAGCCACCGCCGCCGCCGTCGTCATCTTCACAGCCTGAATCGCCGCGGCCGTCGTCTTCAAGAACAGGGCTTGTGGTTGGGCTCTCTGTCGGTTCTGTAGCGTTCGTGATCATTCTGGGCTCCTTGATCTGTATCACCCTACGACGGCGGCGGCGAAAGCAAGCTAAAATCCTTGGGCACCAAAGGGATCAGCAGCTGGAAGAGGGCAGCTTCTTCGACGGCGGCGAAGACCCGGGCATGGAAGACGACTTCGAGAAAGGGACCGGGCCGAAGCGGTTCCGCTACGGCGAGCTGGCCGTGGCCACCGACAACTTCTCCGACGAGAAGAAGCTCGGGGAAGGAGGATTCGGCTCCGTGTACAGAGGACACCTCAAGGACATGAACCTTGAGGTGGCCATCAAGAGAGTCTCCAAAGGGTCCAAGCAGGGGAGGAAGGAGTACGCCTCCGAGGTGAGCATCATAAGCCGGCTCCGGCACCGGAACTTGGTGCAGCTCATCGGCTGGTGCCACGGCGGCGGCGAGCTCCTCCTGGTCTACGAGCTGATGCCCAACGGCAGCCTCGACACGCATCTCTACGGCGGCAACAATGCTGCCGTGCTGCCTTGGCCGGTCAGGCATGAGATCGTGCTGGGACTGGGCTCTGCTCTTCTGTACCTTCACCAGGAGTGGGAGCAGTGCGTCCTGCACAGGGACATCAAGCCCAGCAACATCATGCTGGACGCCTCCTTCGCCGCCAAGCTCGCGACTTCGGCCTCGCTAGGCTCGTCGACCATGGCCGTGGATCACACACGACGGTGCTCGCCGGCACCATGGGGTACATGGACCCGGAATGCATGATGACCGGCAAGACCAATGCCGAGTCGGACGTCTAGCTTCGGTGTCGTCCTCCTGAGATCGCCTGGCAGGCGGCCTCTGGTGGTCAGCATGAGGACGACGCAGTCCACCTGGCTCAATGGGTCTGGGACTGGTACGGCAGGGGAAGGATCCTTGACGCCGGCGATGAGCGCTGGAAGGAGAATTCAACGGCAAAAATGGAGTGCGTCTTGATCGTCGGGCTCTGGTGCGCTCACCCTGATCGGAGCCTGAGGCCGTCGATCAGGCAGGCGTCAATGTGCTGCGGTTCGAGGCGCAGCTGCCGAGCCTCCCGGCGAGGATGCCGGTGGCACCTTCATGCCACAGATTGGTGCTTTCACTTACACATCTTCAGCTGTAACAACAGGCAGCGGCAGCAGCACCGGTACGTCTTCTGTTGTAACAGGCGTCAGCAGCAGCAGCAGCGCCGGGACCAACGTATCAGCAAGCTCGACTGAAACCTCCTCCTTGCTGAAATGAGAGGCATGTCAATTTTTAATTTTTTGGAAGAGATTAACTGTAGCATCAAGATGATTTTTGAGTATCTGTATAGGCGTACCGTAGTAATACAGAATTTTGATTGATAGAAGTTACAGAATACAAGAGCAGAAACTCCAAAATACGTGTATAAACATTGGCAGTGGAATATTATGTTGTATATTATTGCCCGAGCACACAGAAGAGACCCTCGGAGATTGATCATAAGTATTAATTCACATAGCATATATTCCGCCTTTCTCTGTTTCGATAATTTACATGAAAACGCCGAACAGCGTCGTTTTCCCCACCCGACCTCTTCACTTTCCTTTGCCTTCTGCCCTTTTCCAGTGCAAGTACAATAGATTATCCTCCATGAACTAAGACTAAGCAGGTAGCAACTGGAGTGTCAGGGTGAGCACCCCACTCAGTCCATGATCCATCATATACTGCAACATCGGTTTTGCCGAGGCGATGAAGACCCTGGCAATGACAATATAGGATTTACTGGTTTAGCAACACAATCTAGCATCGGCAAAGGAAATGTCGTGATCACAAGTGTCAGAGTAGTCTTACCAAAGCTAATACACATGCTGTCACACCAGTTCCGCAAGAGGTCACAATGGGTTGATCAAGTGATACCTGATTTCAGATCAGGCCAGGTAAAGAGTTAGAAAGATTGGCATGGTTACGGCCATAGTTCTATTTCTACATTAAATACCACTGAGAAAATAAAAAGGTGCCAGTAAGATCTTATTCAATTATATAACAAAGTTAGTCTTATTAATTGGACAAACACGGGTTAGATTATAACAGTGAACTCCCATGATCCCATCAGCACGCTAAATTAGAACGCAAACATGTCCAGATACTCCCAAAATTGGTAAGACAAAGGCTTCCAAACCACACAATCACAACCTGACTAATGGAGGTCATTCAGCAGGAATAAATAATATTCAGAAAATCTACATGGATAACAAAGTACCTTCTTGCTCAAATCGTTTACGGAGGTCATCTGCGGGTAATAGCTTTTGTGAACTGTCAAGCACCTGATGAAAGTCAAATAAAACTTAGCAACATCCATCATTACCCCCACCAACCAAAACTAACATACTAGGTATTAGACTTAGTCTTGTAACAACATTAATACTATGTCATAATATAAGTCAATTTGGACATTGATGCTTCGGCCAAGAGTTTCATTGAAAATATGTTGCCATACATAGAAGTAATTATACAGCATGGAAGTGTATCTTGTCTTTATAGATGGTCCAATCTAACAATATTTGACCGATACAGATTATAAAAAGATTCTCTGACACACATGCTGACATACCATAATCAAAATCAAAGAAATGAGGAAAGTGCAGTTTAACCAATCATACTCAAAATGAAAAAAATGAGGAAAGTGCAGTTTAACGAATCATACTCAAAATGAAAAAATTGTTATCGCATATTATATAATATTGACCGCCAACTGTAAAATTTGTACACGAAATATCCATTACTACTATATTTGTAAGCACAGACAACAAATAACAGCAACACAAGTTTAACCAAAGCATAATGTTCGAAAGAACAGTACAAACTGACAAGATAACTGCAAATTTTAACCTGAGGAAAAGGAACGCATTTGCTCCCAGGCACATGCCCACTTCTTATTCCCTTGCGTGGCTCTGGAACTGCACCGTCAAATCTGATGTACAAGCTAAGTGTCAGATACATATACATATAGGCATCACATACAGCTCCATGAAGCAGTCTCCTTTTGCATAAGATATTAAACCAAATCTAGCACAATTAGTAAATCAGAGCACTAGTTAACAAAACAAAAACTTGAACTAACTTGCATTGCCTGTAATGTTATTAGGCTAGTGCTACATTGAGTATCATGGTTGGACAGAATAATAAAATAGATACTCAAAATGCAAAAGCTGCACAGACTAATTGGCAAATTAATATTGTGGATGGATAGTATGATGAGTCTTATGCCTACAGAGATTATCTTGTGCTGAATACTACCACTTGGGGTCGCTTTGGCATTGCTATGAGGTGCACTGCAGTGCTGCAGTATGCAACTTATTTAGCTACTAAAATGTTACCAAATTCCAAGATTTTTCTGCTGTGGGTAAAAAACAATGCTGCCGTAAGCTCTGAATCTGAAAAACTACAAGTATCTCGTAAAAGACACCACAACAGGGATAAAGGAGAAGGGTTTATATACAGCATACATGTATGACATGATTTTCCAGCATAAGAGAATAGCAGTACCTAGGCTTTCCTCGAGCATCTATAAGTTGATGTGTCTGGGTATCGATGTTCCCTTTCACCTGAGTAAATTGTGTATCAGTTATATCCAACATGCAGAATGAATTTGGTGAATGGTAGGCAGTTATATCCAACATGCAGAATGAATTTGGTGAATGGTAGGGGATGTTCATGGAAAATTGTTGCCCTGCTGAACACTTCTAACCTGATCAAGATTCCATAGAAGATGAGGCTGCAACTTAGCTTCAAATGTGGAAGGACCAACCTACACAGAATAGATAAATGATCATATAAGTTCTTCCATTACTGATGTTGAAGTGCACCCAATACGACTGATAATTATTTAGGTATAACATTAAGAGGTTGATAAGTCGGTGCTCAGTAGTGCTACTGTGCTAGTAAGGCTCACTTAAGTTCCTAATGAAGAATTGGTCAACAAAAAAGGAGAAGATTTAAAACACTTACCGACTGTCCCTGGTAAACCTTCTCGATTGCTTCGCTAGCAGCACTAGCTTTTAAGATAGCATCACTGGAGGCACTAGATTCCACGTCATACCCGGAAGCACGCCATTGCGGCAAACCTCCATCTAAAACCCAAATTTTCTCATGTCCATAAGCACGAAACATCCTGGTATCAAGAAACAAGCATCAGGGCCATGTAGTTAAGTAGCAAAGCCAGTACAAATGTACCATAATGCAAATGTACTAGTAATGAACCTCTAATCATTTAAGAACTGATAAGAACAATCGTCTCTTGTTTCTGCCATATTTCTGCTCTAGATTGTTGTATTTAGTTCCGTGGAAGGAAAAAAATAAAGGAACTTACCACCAAACCGAGCAGCGCTAAATAGCCCCTTTCCATCGTAAACTACTATTCCATCTTTGTTGTAGATGCCAAGGGAAGATACAGCAGCGGAAAATGCTTTTTCAGATGGTAGCATGTGTGGCAACTGACTCAAAAAAGAATGTGTTAAGTTCATGTGACTGTTGAAAATAGCAAGTGAAGACCAACATAGGGAATAAGAACTGAAACGGAAACTTTTCTACCACCAAACCAATTAGTGCAATGCTAAGCTAGCCTGTGTAGCTAAAAGAAACCTGAACTTCAGTGTGTATGTATTCACTGTCAATCACATGGCAATGGCGGTTGCTGTTTTAGTTTGCCTGTTTTAAACTTTCACTATCTAGAGTTCGCTAAGGCTATTGCTGCTGATCTCCAAAAGAATAGCACTTACGGTCTAAGCCTCTACAAATGTTATCTATGCACATGGATTGATGTATTGAGCCATGTGTTTTGGTTCCACTATTAATGGAACTGGGCTGTTACAATATCTTTGTAAAAATACAACAAGGACTACATTAATTCTTCAGTTAGTGTCCCTTCCTACTACTGAAGTGCATAAATGCACAGAATATATTTATGATTTACAGCAGAATACATCGCTAAACAAGTATCGAGAAAAGCAAGATATCAGCAGTAAGAGATGCAGAGCTGCAGAGTGAAGTGACCATGTAGTGAACTAACGAAGTTAATATGACTAACTGTGAGCAGAACTTACACTAGATGCTCTGTCAGATATCCCATCAACATCAAAGAATAAGGCACCAGGGATATGCGCCACCTAGGAAGTAGGAACAAGATTAAAGTCAATTTTAGGACTAGGGTTCATAAATAAAAAATAAGAAAAAAAAACCATCAAACAACTACAACATAATAGCGAGCTTGAGAATTTTTCCAATTTCAGAACATGAATAAGAGACCAAATTTTTTAACATTACCTGGTACTCCTGAAGTGGATTCCTTTGCTCCGCAGGCATATACCAAGAGGCATCAAGTACCTTGACAAAAAATTAAGATCATAAGATACATGCATGCCAGTGGACATATATAACAGCAAGAGGACTATCCTGTGAATTCTATAGTGGTATGTTAATCCTGCTTGTAGTGAGTATTTGTTTATTATTCATACTGCTGACTTCCTGAGACCATGTCAACAATGTCCAATGCTTCATGATCAGTTTTTCTTTTCAAGTAACACTTTGTCTTTTCGGAAGCACATTTCAACTGTAAGTAAATGTGGTCTAAATTGCAGACCAAAAATAGGAAAAGGGGGTCACTGGCTTTTTAAACTGGCACTTCAAGTGCTTTTTATTCCTTTGATGAATAATTTAGATCACGTAAACTGAAACAATCCCCACGAGCTCTCACACACCTAAAATACCAGTTCAGTTATTCTTTAGTTCACATCACACGCTTAACAGCCAGATTTATCCCTACTAGGAACGGCGACCAAATTTCCGCAACAGCACAGAACCTCGACCAAACAAACACTTGGTCTGCGAGTGGTACCTTCACATCGGGGTCCCTGAGGTTGGCGTGCAGCCACTCGGCGGACACGACGGGCTCGTTCCGCGGCACCGTCGCGTGGACGCCCGAGGCGGCCGCGGCCGCCTCCGAAACGGCCGACGACGTGGCGTTGCAGCGCGCCGCGACCCCGAAGGCGCCCATCGACGGCCACGGCGACGCCCTGCACCCGAACCCGCGCCTCCGCCGCGCGCGCCCATCCAACTCTGCCCTGCACGATTGCAACAAAAGAAACACCGTCAGACCGGAGGGGATCGAGGCGGGGTTGCAGCGGCGGGAATTACGACCACGGGGGGCGTGCCGGCGGCGGTAGGAGGAGTAGTAGGAGGAAGGGAAGGAGGGTTTCCTTGGGGAGGAGGCGCGCGCCGCGCAGGGCGAAGGCGGCGGTGGCGGCGCGCGAGAGGAGCGTGGCCGCCATGGGGCGACGGGCGGTAGGGTTCTAGAAGGTTCTGGAGGAGGAGTGGTGTGGCCTGGTGGGTAGGGCGGAGACTGGAGACGATGATGGGTTGCCGTGCTGCTGGTGGAGTGGGGTTTGAGGTGGACGCGCAGGTGTAAAACTGTGGTCGATCAATCCAGCGGCCAAAGCCCAACGCCGAGGTATTCTTCCTCTTTTCTCATCCTTTTTTCCAATGGACTCTAGCTTTTTCTTGGGTACCAAGCGTTTCGAAACTTTCGAAAGTCCAAGCAATTATCAAGTTTCAGTACTAGAGCTAGAGGGTATGTCAGTGGAAACCAAGTTACGACGAATTTACTTGCAAACCGCGTTTAAAAGTTTTCAATAATTCTCAAGTAAAATCGGGTATATGTTGTGGACCTCCATAGACATAATATGAAACAAAATCATATCCTTTCAGATGTGTGAGAATGAACTTTTTTTTTTTTGCACAAATAGTGGTGTTGTACTGTTTGTCACTATTTATTGCCGAAATTGGTTTTTCTTTTTGTTCATGCCTCTGAAATGAATTTGATTCTGAACTTCATATTTTACACATTTGTAGAACGCCACCTCCCCGACAATTACTGAACTGTTTAAGAATTTCTGGAAGAGATTTCACCAGTTCTGCCCAGTATTTTCTCACCCAAACAAGACACGGTTGAGCTGTTACCAAGTATACATCGAAACTGGATGTGGAGAAAAGAAGACAGGAGATATTTTGTGTATTGTAAAATTTGACTTGAGTGAGAAATGAAAATTCCAGGAGAATGGAAAATCAAAGGAACTCAAAATTGACAATAACACTGCACCCAGTCAAATTTTATACAAACAGATGCTACAGATGTCTTATTTGAAACCACTTTATTTATATATCAACCATCTGCTTGTTTCTCCCTATGTCACAACAAACAATTACGATGCCAGTAGCTGGTTCGCCATGACAAGGTGTGGCCTAGTCATTGTGCTGAAAACCAGGTAGAAGCGACGCGACAAACCCTACAACAACCAGCTGGACCTCTTTCAAGATGCCGCCGAGCCAGCCACGCTGGTTTCCTTCACCCTCTGCCCCTTGCTGGTTCTCGTCGCGCCCGCTGCTACTCCTGGTTCCTGGTTCTCCACAGCTTGGTCAGGGTTCGCTGGGTCTGCAACGTTTCCCCCTAAGGAGCAGAAGTGAATTGGTAAAAGGAATTAGTTACATCAATAATGCATGGTAAATGACACATACTGATCATTGGTGCCCCTTTGTTAAACTAGAGACACTGTTAAGTGCTGGTACTGCTTAATGCTTAACGACCCAAAAATATCTGACATATTAAAGAGCCAAGGGCAAGGGGCCTGACAAAAGAGCTTCCATGTCCGTCCTACTTGGTGCTACTGGGGGCAACTTTGTGATATACAACTTAAGATCATGCAAGTGCTAGGACTTTCTGCCTTGCAAACCATAAAGAACCAGGCATCAACCTCCACTCAAGTGATAGTGGTTAAAAGGATAATATTAATATTTTGATTTGAGTTTAGAGATTCAAGAGGAGTGAATCTAGTGTCTGAAATACAACACACAAGTGCATAGCATAGAATATGGAGTGTAGTACAGGACAGCTACCAGGTGGTTGATCATTGCCATCATTCTGGGCAGCCAGAGGAGCGCGGTTAGCAGCCGGCGGTGGACGAGCGGCCACACCTCCCGCTCGTTGGAGCCATCTTAAGAAAGGTGTAATTGCTCCAGTTTGATATCTGGAAGAGATGAAACCCATGGTTATCTGGCAATGTAAGGAGGCTATACAATAGTAACTGAAGAGCAGACTGCAGAAATATAACAGGCAATGAAGCATCGCAGTGGAAGCAAGCCAGGAACTCACAGTAAATCAAGGAGGCGAACAATATGAGAAGAAACAGCCTTTGTTTTGATCCTTCCTGGCTAAACAAGAAGACCACTGCTGCTAACTTGATGATCAGTGCCAGGTCAAGCTGAAAAGCAAAGTGAAACCTCCTCACAACAACTTGTCTTTGAGGGCCATTTTGCTGCCTAGCATCCTGTCCTTGCTCTTCACCAGCCACTGCACCAATGCTTTCACTTCTGACACAAAAGGATGAAAGACATAAGTAAATTTAGTAGAGCCATAATTATTTGCTCTTATCACAGATATTCCTGGATCAGCATAGCAGGCAATTTAACATACAGAGACCTGCATACGTTGCGAATTCATCAACGAAAGAGTACTTATGTTCTTCGCGAAACTTCTCATATGCAAGTGTGCCTTAAACTTGCAGCGCCAGAAACAACACCTAAGGTTCAAGTAAATTTACTTGAGCAAATAGGATATTTTGGTGCTACTGGAGTTCTCGAACAAATTAATCAGTTATTGTAAGCATGACTGCAATTAAGGCAGATGCCTGTTATTTTCAAGATGAAGTCATTATGGCTCATGCCTGTTTTTTAAGATTTATTAAGCTCGTGTTTATGTGCAGTGAAGTATGTATATCGCAGAATACAACCTTGCCTTAGTGCTCTAGATAAAATAAGAAATACCACTATTTGCACTGCTACAGATTCTTTCTGCCAACTGCATAGATTTTGTACATACCAGTGTTGTGCACTAACCAAAGCTTGAATAAAACAGAAAAATGCATATGGATTCACTAAAAAACAACACCATCAAAAGTACAAAAGTTAATCAACTCTTTCCAATCTCTCAGCGCCATTGGCTCGATAACAGATGCTAAAAAGTAGCTGAACTCACTGGAGGATCTATCAAAGTCAACAGAGTAGCATCTGGATGTTGACATAGATCTTGCAAACCATTCATCACACTAATTGCACATTCCCACCCTAACATGATCAAATTCTCCAACAGCATGACCCTTGAGCAGTTATATGACCACAATATGACTTTTCATAGAAATTACTACCCTCAGGAGCAAACAACTCACGTTGGTATATTGTAAGCGAGCGGTATGAAAGTATTCGCAGTGTAGCCCATGAACTGATTCTCCTGTATGGCATATATCCCTGGACCGTGAGCCTGATCATCCACGCCCTGCTGGAGTACATACCCGGAACGAGCATCGGGTACATGAGCGGAAACATCGGAGGAGCAGCATTTGGGGTGGCAACCTGCATTATAACAGGCCGAAACAAAACCAACGTCATCGCAAGGTAGTATTACTATAAGGCACATGATACGATATTTCCAAAAAACTACAACCAAAGGCTGTGCAGGAAAACACATGTTGAGCCATTCAGTACAGCTAATTTTCACTGAAAAAACCCGTCAATTTTTTTTTCACTGAAACCAAATGTTCCCTGGGATCTCGAGTTCTCAATAGTATTGGAACCCTCTATAACTATCATACACTGGTCAATCCAAACGCAGGCGAGATCAAAGGAACATAGTTCGCGCATCAGCTGCAACGAAACCTTGACCGAATCCCCACCGGGACAACCCAAACTGGCGGAGATTCCCGTAAGCCCCCGCCTACCCCCACGGAACCCATCAAAACCACACTGTGGACTCCCTAGTTCCACCTCCAACACAGCCATACCGTGAATCTGAGGGCCGTGGAGCGAGATGGGGTCTCCCGCTACGCTACGCTATGGTTGGCCACGGACAGAAAGTAGAAAAATCGAAGGACCAGGGAGAAGGCTGCTGACCTGGGGCGACCGGATCGGCTCGCCGGACGCCTCCGCCGCCGGCGAGGAGTGGGCGCGGCTCTGGGCCTGCGCGTCGGCTTCCGCCATGGGAGACGAGAGGGAGGGGAGAGGTCTGTCTGTCTCTGTGGGTGGGCCTGACTACCTGGCAGAGGCTCAAGGATCTTTCTCTTGTCTTGCTGGGCGGATGGACGGCCCGGATCAGGGGTGCACGTCACAGAAGCGGCGCGAACCGTCCGTTCGCTTCCCAAGTAACGCTAGTGGAACAATTAGAAAATATGTTATATAGGGAAATCATCTTTTGACTCATAGGTGTATATCACCCGCTACTCAAAAATTGTATTTCAAAATGTCAAAATATTTTAAAATAAAAATTTAGATGTACACCCGGACATTATGTTCAAGGAAATAGAGTAACCTCACAGGTTTTTTGTAAAATCAAGGCTTGGTGTTCAGATCACTCATACTAACAATCTATAACAATGCATTGTATGTAGATAATTTGAACACACTAACCCAGTGGGATGCATTTAGCCGGTGCCACTAGGGTCGTCGTTGGCAAAAGTTTGCACCTTTTTTAAACTTCCATGGTTCCCTCCTTCCGGACCATGAGTCCCACGAGAACAAAACGAAACCACGGACCCATTTTTTATCACTCATATTGTACACGGACGAGGGAATCTCCTCTAGGGACCGTTGAAGTGAATCTTGGGTTGGCCATTTGAACCAGTGCAAAGTCCAGCACCCGCGCATTCTGGAAGAAGTAGTGAGGAAGGCGAGCTCATCTTGCTCCGCCCGGTACTCACAGAATGTCATCACCTTGATGCGCAACCGCACACTTACGATGGGTCCAACGTCTTCCCAGAATTTCAGGTTGAGGTGGCAGTGGTGCGATCACATTTTTCAGACTGTCAGTTGTTGAAAATTAGTGGACAGTTACAGCAGGTAATGGGTCATGCAGCAGAGGCAGC